>CAUYQU010092270.1:0-17931 GCA_963574635.1 Cheracebus regulus
CTTAGTTCTCTTTTGATGTAGCTTATTCTGATTAGCTTTGTCACTGTTTCACTACCCAGCATGGAAACAAGATGAAATTGCTTTTGTAGGTAGGGAGGTGAAATTGATAATCCATTAAATAAACAATAAAGGTGCCCACTGAAACCGTGATTTTTTTTTCTTGTCATACTTTGTTAGGAAGGGTGAGAATAGAATGGATCAGATATCTACATTGCTGAATGCAAGAAGTGGGGCAGCAGCAGTGGAGAGATGGAACAATTAGATAAATGTTTATTCTTTATCAAGGGCCTACTTTGTGCTAGACATTTAGTGCTTTTATTCTGACTTTTATTTTTATCAGTTACACATGGTTATCCTTTAAAAAGTCAAGGTTTATAACAAAAAAGCCCCAGCCCATTCCTCCCATTCAAGATTCTCACTCCCCAGAGGTGACCACTTTCAACTCTTTTGAGTTTTTCTGGTATATACCTCCAGGTTTCTAAGTAATATGCTTATATTGTTCACTTCTTTTTTTTTTTTCCTTTTTCTTTTAAAGAAATCTGTTAATTTCATACCATGGAAGAAGTCTCTGTTCCACATATATTTCCACTTCTTCATTCTCTCAGTATAGTTTTGTCACAATTTTAGATCAAAAGTCTATATAACTAATACAGCTGAGCTATGTAGTATGCTATGATTAAATTTACTTACATAACTTTTGTGTTTTTTTTGGAGTTGACAGTGTCAACTCCAAAAAAAAAAATTTCTTTTCTGTGTATACCTATCAGTGATTCATTCCCAAATCTTCCAGAAGCATGTCTCAATATATTAAAACATACTTAATAATACTTGTCAGAGCTATCCCTGCAGGAGTCCTTGGTGCTCTTTTTCCAATTTGTACTTGATGCCCTCTAGGTAAGCTGTACAGCTGTTGCTCTGGGATATCCTATAACCTTCTTGGGGATTCCTTTTACCTCCTGTGTTAGACTCCTGTTTTCTAAATTCCCCCTTTTCCTTCTTTCTTGGTCTACTTTTTGTAGAACACAAGACTCTACTAGCTTCCTGAGAAAGGGTGCCTGGGAGGCAAAATTTCTAAGAGCTTGTAAGTTTGAAAATGTCTTTATTCAACCCTTATACTTGATTCCTAGTTTGGCTGTATACAGAATTTTAGCCTGGATATCACTTTTTGAGACTCGAAGCCATTGTTTCATTGTCACTGTCGAGAATCTAATGGCCATTTGGATTCTTTCATCATCCTTATAATTTTACCTTCCTATCTCTTTCCTGTCCTTTTAATGGAGTTTTGGAAGAGAGCAGAGGTAAACATCATTTGAAAAAGCCATGTCTAACCAGAAGTTCTGTGCTGGGCATTTTACATGCAAGATACATATTTCACCTTTAGGTATGAAGAAATAAACTTTGGACAGGATCACAGAGCTAAGTAACAGCAGGGATTCAGGTCCAGGTTTGTCTGGTTCCAATGGCTGATGCTTTTCCGATGTGCCTCCCTCCCTGACATGATGCTTGTAGACTGTATCTTTTTTGTTTAACCCTGGATAGAATAGCAAAAGAAAATTTTGGTTGCCCTAAACAAAACTTTAAAAGCTCAAGTTTTTTCTTGGTTCATTGTATTTTAGTTAATACTGTACCCGTATTTGTAGTTAATTTTAAATTGTACCGTGTTTCTGCATACCTCTAAGGGTACTAAGGAATTCTTAGTCCAATTCTAGTCCAATTTAGTAAAAAAAAACAAATTTTGACTTTTTGTTCCTACTGATTACCTTTCCTCCAACACTTTAAAAATTATTTCAAATGGAACTGAAAGAAGCATAAACTCATAAACCCAGCACCTAGAATCTACAATTGGCCAACATTATCTATTCAACAGTCTCTGACAGTACCTTTTAAGTACTTTCTACTGGACTCAGCTTCCATGATTTCCCTCACCCCCCCATTTATTTGGGTTGTTAACCTAGAGAATGAATGGGGGAAATGCCAGTCATAAACAACTTGGCAATTAGCCAATTTGAGTACCTGCTATATGCTTAAAGACATGATGGTGGGAATATAAGATAGCATTTATGTTCTGAAGGAATTTTCAACCTAGTCAAAGAAGATAGTAGATAAACAATTGTGAGCATATAAACTAGAATAGTGTAAGGGGCTGGGCATGGTGGCTTATGCCTGTAATCCCAGCACTTTGGGAGGCCGAGGTGGCCAGATCACCTGAGGTCAGGAGTTTCGGACCAGCCTGGCCAACATGGTGAAACCCTGTTTCTACCAAAAATACAAAAATTAGCTGAGAGTGGTGGTGGGTGCCCATAGTCCCAGCTACTCTGGAGGCTGAGGCAGGAGAATCGCTTGAACCTGGGAGGTGGAGGTTGTGGTGAGCTGAGATCACGCCACTGCACTCTAGCCTGGGTGACAGAGCGAGACTTCATCTCAAAAACCACTCCACAAAACAGTATAAGGATGTGCTTTCTGATTTAATTTAGAATTATGAATTATTGGTAAAATACTGCAAAGGTATATGCTTTAAGTTGTAAATTCACCTTTAACCATAGATTATATGTATGTGTGTATTTATATGCAGGAAAAAAAACAATTCCTATGTCGTAAGTGAACAATTCAGTCTGTTCTTTAGCTCAGTGTTTTCCTGTTTTCTTCATTTACAAAATTTCCCTCTAGCACAGGGGTTTACACATGATCAAAAAGGAGTATACAATGAAGACTCCTTAATCAGGCCTCTAGCTACCAGTTTCCCTCCCCAGGAGCAACCTCTTAAGACCAGTTTCCTTCAATCTAAGGCTACTTAATATACAATTAAGAGCATACCCATGTGCTTGTATATTTGTATATAGATATTAAAATGTAAATGGTGGCATACCTTCTGTTCTGTAGTTCTGATTAGTGTTTTCTTTTTTACCTCTTGAGTATTCCCTGTCACTTTGGATTCCTTAGACCATAGTGTACATCACATCTTCCATTCTCCCCCGTCCCATGCTGGCTATATTCCTATATTCGTACTCTGATCAGACACTTGTTTGCTACCCATAAAAGGAAGAACTGGAGATAAGTGTCCTCACCCCATTTACCATCAGTACCTCTTTTTAAAAATTACACCTAGAAGCTGAAGGACAACATTGAATCCTATAATCTTTTACTCATTTTCAATTTGCTTCACTATGATGTGTCACATGCTGATTCCAGATAAAAGCAAGTGATTTCCTGATATATAATTAACCATTAAACAAATCTTAATGGCTTTTGGCCATCAGAATTACTGGGCTTTGTTCATCTCCCTTGAATCCTTTAAGTAAAAATGAAAGAGCACTGATAAGCTCAAATTTTTATTAATAACCTTGGAACAAATACATTAATAATTCTTTATAGTCATATAGGATTTTACAATTTTGAAATAACTTTCACATAATACCAATTGAATCCTCACAACATCCCTGTGAGGTAGGCAGGGTAGGTGTTATTTTCCTACTACTAGTGAGGAGAACAAGGCTAACAGGTGAAGTAAGGTCACACAGTTGGTAAATGATGGAGCTAGGACTAGAACCTAGGCCTTCTGACTTGCTGCCTCCCTGAGAACATTCAAGTAATGATATCGTA
The DNA here is from genome assembly GCA_963574635.1 of Cheracebus regulus. NCBI lineage: Eukaryota > Metazoa > Chordata > Mammalia > Primates > Pitheciidae > Cheracebus > Cheracebus regulus. The sequence continues at coordinate 3,601 of CAUYQU010092270.1, forward strand.
TGATATATAATGAATATTCATCTCCTATGATGTTGATCAGGTCTGTTTTTATACATTTTACCTGTTTTTATATTACCTTTCCCTAATATTGAAAAACACTAAAACTGATGAGGCATTTTTTCTGTTACTGGACTTTTTCTTGGATATATCAAGCACTATCCTAAGATAAAACTTCTGTTTTGAGGATCCTTGGCTATAAATTCTAAATTATGAACATTTATTTTACAAAATTCTGCAAAAGTATGTTGAACTTAAGAAAAACAAAACAGGTCTGTTTATATTCTAAAAAGCTTTGCCATCTTTCCCAATACGACTTTAAGATGTGTATACATGGAAATAAGGGAAAGGTGTTCAACAACATTACAGTATTATTGGGAAACCTATGCAGAGTGCACCTAAATGCAAGTCACATAACAGTAATTTGTTTTCCTTGTTGGTCTTAACAGAGGATGGAGAACCATTAGTGTCTTAACTTTCAGGTTTGATCTCATTTTGTATGTGACATCCTCAGCAACAAGCTAAAAAATGATATGAATTATACCAATAGGAGGGCTTAAGCAGCAGTGATGAAAACATGTATGTGGTAAAAATGAACACTTGTTCTTCAGTGGTTTTTGCCTAGGTCCAGTGTAATTACTTATCAAAACAGATTTTAAGCTACAGCATCTCTGTTAAATTTAGAAATGTGAAATATGGTGATCAACTTGGAATACAAGACTAAAACTGAATGTTAACTGACCCAAAACTCCTGTCAAAAGCACAATAAAGCTCAACTGGCATAAAAACTAAGGGATAAAACCCAACTGCTCTGACATAGAGTGAAAAACAGCAAATGCAAACCATCAGGTTGAAGTGAATTACAAAACATTAGGCATGTTGAGCATGTTTTAAAAATATGAAAATGACACTGAGCTGTATTACCCGGAATGGTATTTTTAAAATTCCAGGTTTGGCCTTTTACATTTAAGAGCAATGGAGAGAAGCCTACGGGGGAGGTGCAGAAAATGAATGGGATCTAGAAAGGGAGTTGAGTTGGGGAGTTAAAGAAGGCCAAGAAACAAATACATTCAAAATGGATTTAGAATCTCTCCTCTAAATCCACCCTTTCCAAAAAAATGTTTCCTAAATTGAAACATTGGTAAAAATAAAGCTAGTGACAATGAAAGTGAGTATATTACCTTATAAAATAAAGTAGTATTTAAATGTAGATTAGAGATTATGCTGTTAAAGATAAATCTGCCGAACAGGCTGTAGAACCTGAAACTGTCTGTGATATAAGGCAGAAAAGTGTCTCAAAAACAGAACTGCCATACTAGGACTCAACATTAATGAAACTGTTAAGAAACAAGTACATAACTGTTTGTAATTAAAGCCTAATGAAAAACACATTTGTCTGTTTACTAAAGAGATCTAACAGTTTTAACTAATATGAAAATACTGCAGCTACATTTCAGTCTTTTAAGGTAAAACAAGATGATCTAGAATATTCTAGTTCAGTATACAGGGCTCAAAACCACCTTTCCTTTTGAAACACATCTATAATAGACTATATTCCTTACATAGTATCATTGTCATCATCATCTTCATGTTTTCTTCTCAGTGGGTTTGCTTCATTGGTTGTGTTCTGTGATGAAACCATGTTGGTGGTAATAAGAATATTTTTGGGCCCAATCATTGAAGGATTAATCAGAACATTCTGAACTGCAGTTGTTGCAGGAACTGTAAACAGAAAAGCCCCCCACCAAGCTATGAATTACCCAGAATCCAAAACATACGATAAAGAGTATATAACAAAGCTGAATGCAATTCTAATACCAATTTCTATAGCATGAAGTGCAACTATATCATAGAAGAAACACAGGTACTTAAACTACAATGAATTGAATTTTAAAAAATCTTTATTTTTAATTGGCAAATAATTGTGTGTATTTATTTTTAAATTATTTATTTTTTTGAGATAGTGTCTTGCCCTGTCGCCCAGGCTGGAGTGCAGTCGTGTGATCTTGGCTCACTGCAACCTCTGCCTCCTGAGTTCAAGTGATTCTCATGCCTCAGGTTGCCAAGTAGCTGGGATTACAGGCACGTGCCACCATACCTGGCTAATTTTTGTAGTTTTAGTAGAGACGGGGTTTCACCATGTTGGCCAGGCTGGTCTTGAACTCCTGGCCTCAAGTGGTCCTCCCGCCTTGGTCTCCCAAAGTGCTGGGATTACAGGTGTGAACCATCGTGCTCTGCCAATAATTGTCTATATTTATGGGGTGTAATGTGATATTCTGATGTATGTATACATAAAAATTAAACATATCTAGTACAAGGCTGAAGAAGTTCTGTTGTATTTTAACAACCTAGATTTTCAATTCACTCATGCAAAACTGCACTGGATTCATCATGCAACATACTAAATAAAGGCCTATGTTCAAGGTCAGGAATCACACTTCCCTAATAGGCCAGTATTTTACATAAGTTGCTTGTTGCATGCAGTTAGGTTTCAGATGTGAAATCTAAACATATACATTCATAAACTGCTTATGACAGAATTCTGCTTATTCCAAGTGTGTGTGTGTGTGTGTGTATCCTATGAAGTGAGTAAAGGTACAACTTTCATTTGAATTTACATTTATGTTCTGGATTGCATACATATATTCATCATTAAGTTTTGTCGCTTTCTTGAACTTTTACCTTAAGTGCTTTTCCTTGAAGATGCCTTAGATTTGTGGACCCTAACTGGTTAGTTCATGGTGTTCTTTGAAAATCTGATGAACACACTGAATACTCTTTCCCTCCTCCCTAAAACATTACATATATAGTAGTTCCCCCTTATCCGCAGTTTCAGTTACTTGTGGTCAACTGTGATCCAAAAATAGACAAGTACAGTATAGTATGATACTTCGAGAGCGATCACATTCATATATATTTTATTATAGTATGTTGTTATAATTGTTTTTTATTATTGTTAATTTCTTGCTGTGTCTGATTTATAAATTAAATTTTATAATTTAGAAGGTTTATAAACTTTAAAGTTATAAATTTAACTGGGGGGTCTTGGAACATAATCCTTCAAGGATAATGGGGGAGACTACTGTATGTAAAATTTCACAGAATTTTAGAGCGCTCATAGGTCCCTCTGAAGAACCCTGATTTGCTGCATTACTGCCACCTTCCTGTTGGGATATTAAGACAAGTTTACCTATTGATATAGGAACACAAACTGTTCTACTATTTCAAATTATTCACAAATTCTGTCTCCCACCCCCAATCACATTACCTGATTTGACAGGTGTGGACTGAGAAGGTGGAATCTGCACCGTAAATCTTTGGCTTGTCACTGACATTGGAGTTGCAACTTTATTTGGGACAGACACTGTTTGTGGGGTCGCTGTAGTTACAATAAACAGACCATGTTAGTTAGGTGACTTATACAGATTTATATTCTGCACTCCTTAGCTTACCACAAACTACCTTAAAAGCAAAGGAAACTAATAAAAGGTGAGGAAAAAGTTATTAGAAATAAGAGCAAAACAACCTTAAAAAATTTACAAGCTTGTTTAGATGTTATGAAATTCAATATAGAATAGTGGTAAAGAACGTAGGCTCTGGAGCCTACCTGCTTGAGTTTGAATCCAGGCTCTATCACCTACTAGCTGAGTGTCCTTGGGCAAGTTACTTAAATTTTTGTGCCTCAGTTTTCTCATCTGTAAAATGGGGGATAAGATCACCCATTTCATATAATTTTTGTGAGAATAAATACAAATAAAAATAATCCCTGTAAAAATTCTTCAAACAGCATCTGGTACATAGTAAGCACTGAGGTTTAGCTGGATGAAGACATGAAATTGAGAGTTTAAACTACCGGAATAAAGACGCAGGTTTTTTATTTATTACCTTAGTTGGCACTTTTAATCTTGGTCACTTGCTGAGAATCAGAAGATGTCATCTATGCCCATGAAACTAAAGCAGAGATAATTAACCCCTTGAGGTGTCCAGGTGGGCCCAGAAAATTTATTCCCTTTCTGTGTTCAGATACTTTTTAAGCAGAAAAATATCTTGGAGATAACCTAGTCTAAACCCCCACTCATCTAAATTCTACCCATTATTCCAAGGTACAACTCAAATACTACCCCATTTTAGAAAACTCCTAAATTTGCTCAGTTAAATGCCTTATTATGATTATGATTATGATCTCATTCACTAGATTACAAGCCTTGGCTAACATTTTTCATCCTTGTGAGCACAGGGCTCTTTTACCTTGCTTCTAACAGGTACTCAACAAATGTTTGCTTAATAAATGTATTTTGCAAGACTTGAAGACTTAACATATATACTGACATCTCTGCTCTCTCAAAAAATGCATTTGTGGAAGTGTATCCGTTTCTAATTTTTTATCTGGGGATACAGGCTTTCCAGTACATCCCTTCCCCCTAGAACCAGCAGTTTACCCAGATATAAGAGTTGCTGAGGACACTACAACTATTATTTCTAGAGAAAAAGGTGAAGAAAGTCTAAATAAGGAAAGAAAGCCCAAAGGTACTGAGAAATTCGGGTTTTATTTACTGCTTTTTCTCCCAAACCCAGAAGGTGAGACTTTCCTCTAAAATATCTCCATCCCTAGATACGTTTTCCCATGTATTAAGGATTAGTTCAGAGAATTTGGTGAAGCATAATGAAGCAATGTAAGTATTTTATCAAGAAAAGAAAATTCACAGTAGGTGGGTGTTTTCTTGGCCTAAAAATTGTCAGTACATTGAAGCAGGTATGGAATTGAGGTTTTAAAAGTGAACACAGTAGATTTGTAGTCTCCTCCCACCCCCAACTGAAGAGAGTAAATACTCATGTCTTAAGGTCTATATAACTCATTTTAATTTTTTTTTTTGAGACAGAGTTTTACTCTGTCGCCCAAACTGGAGTACAGTGGCATAATCTCGACTCACTGGGTTCAAGTGATTCTTGTGCCTCGGCCTCCTGAGTAGCTGGGATTACAGGTACCCGCCACCATGCCCAGCCAATTTTTGTATTTTTAGTAGAGACGGGGTTTCACCATGTTGGCCAGGCTGGTCTTGAACTCCTAACCTCAAGTGATCAGCCTGCCTTGGCCTCCCAAAATGCTAGGATTACAGGTGTGAGTCACCGTGCCTGGTCAACTCATTTTAATTTTTTAAAGTTTAAAACTTGCATCTTTAGGCCTGGTGTGGTGCCTCATGCCTGTAATCCTAGCACTTTGGGAGGCCGAGGTGGGCAGATCACTTGAGGTAAAGAGTTCAAGACCAGCCTGGCCAACATGGTGAAACCCCGTCTCTACTGAAAAAAAACAAAACAAAAAAACAAGTAGCTGGGTGTGGTGGTGCACACCTATAATCCCAGTTACTTGGGAGGCTGAGGCAGGAGAATTGCTTGAACCCGGGAGGTGGCGGTTACAGTAAGCCAAGATTGCGCCATTGCACTCCAGCCTGGGTGACAGAGTAAGACTGTGTCTCAAAAAAACAAAAACAAAAACAAAAAATAACAAAAAAACCTTGCATCTTTAAAACTATCAGGTGTTTTTTTAGTAGTGCCCTCATTCTACATTTTAAAAATCTCTGAAGTATGTAGAACAAATGTCTAGCTAGGAATAAAAATCACAACTGATAACTAAAATTGGTTAACCTGCCTAGCATATGAAACTGATTACCAGCCTAAAACAGTTGGTATTCATTTAAGTAATGTGAATCCACAAACAGAATATGATGAAAATTTACAAAGATTATAATGCAGATTTCTGTCCACAAGGGTCACAGGTAGGTAATTAGACATGTACAACTGATACTATACCAAAGTGGCTTTACAATGTTGAAATGCAAATTTACATCCTGAGAATATGAAGAGATGGTTTACTCAAAAATCAAATGTTGTTTATACTTGAGCTATATGGCAGCCATTGGACTCAAGTTATAAGCAATAAGAGCCAATAAATTAATACTGGTGAAGAGGAATTTTTCTGAAAATACTTTGATTACTAGACTATGCAAGGAACCCAGCATGAACATAGGAAAAAAGTCAGGAAATCTAAGTCCATTATTTGTTTTCCTTACTATCTAAACAACAATTATATTAAAAAGAAACAAATAATGGATTCTGAATACCATTCTCCAACAAAAGGAACCAGAGCTCTTTGGAGAAGTGGATGATTCTAGCACCAGGGCAGGAAAGTATGAGTTTGGAACATCTTGTTGCATCAGAAAGCAAGAATTGCTCATAGAATGACACAGATCTGTCAAAGGGACACATACATTTGTATAGAGGGCATAAAGTACACAGCTAAGGGTAAACTCCTGTTTTTGATATCAGTTTATACCAACAACAATGTGGGCAATGTCCAATTTTATACTCATTTGAAATCAGACGTTCCTTGTGTCTTTCTCATTGTGAAATCCAGTAACGTACATTTATACTTTTACTAGAGGATGAGTAAAATTATTAATCATAACACATATACAAGAATTTCTGACTCAATTTTTGTCTTGCATTATAGTTAAAACTAAGTGCTGAGGTACTGCTTTACCAGCCAGAAAAGCCATTTTCTCCTTTCACTTACCTATAGTAGGAGTGGTAGGTTTGCTACTAACAGCACCAACACTTAATCGTGGAACTAGTCTCCCTTGGTTAGGTCCCTAGGAGATTTAAAAAACAAATGAATGTTAAGATGTGACATTTTAATTTTCCAGGAATGAAATTAGGATTGTTGATGTAAATAATTACGGATAATTCATGGCAAGAAAGTCCTGTTTTTGTTCTATCAGTGTTTTAAGTCCAACATTTAATCTGGGGTTTGCATAAACATATATACATGTCTTTATCTATGTAAAAATAGATATGAAGGCCAGGCGTGGTGGCTCACGCCTGTAATCCCAGGACTCTGGGAGGCTAAGACAGGTGGATTATGAGGTCAGGAGTTCAATACCAGCCTGGCCAACATACTGAAACCCCCGTCTCTACTAAAAATACAAAAATTAGCTGGGTGCAGTGGCAGGTGCCTGTAATCCAGCTACTTGGGAGGCTGAGGCAGGAGAATTGCTTGAACCTGGGAGGTGGAGGTTGCAGTTAGCTGAGATTGTGACACTGCACTCCAGCTGGGTGACAGCAAGATTCCATCTTGGGGGGGGGGAAAGATCTGAATACATATATAATCCTATTCAGTATTAAAGTTTAAGATAGTGTTATTTGAATGGGGATAACAACTAACTTCTTTGTGATTTTTAACCTTAACTAGTTGATTTGTTAACCCAAAAAGGAATAAAACTCTTACAGTGGAACTTCAGAAAATAAAGGCACCCTATAATGGGGATAACTTTTTCAGTGGTGGGAGAACTTTAGGTCATATTTGAGGAAGCTGGCCCAATTCCTGATGGTATATCATTCCCTCTGTTATTAGGCCTCACTAAAAAAACTACGACATAGTGGAAAGATTGGGAGTTACGAGGCTTGGAATCAGTCCTAGCTTTGCTACTAACTTCATAAATGGGTTCAGGCACCACTTCCTGATGTGAAAAATGATTTTTGTGTTAAATGAACACTAAGTTCCTTCTAGCTATAAAATTTTTTAAAATTAAAAAAATTCTATTATCTTAACCTTTACTAGCTACAGGAATTTGCTTTTCACAAAGCCCCCTATCATATCCCACCTTTTGAAAAAAGCCAAGTTGACTGAAATTTCTTACCTTTTTAATTACGGACTTCAGCCTGTAGTTTGGAGCTGTTAAGCAGTATCTATCAGGTGGCAGTCTAGGTCCTGCATATGGCTTAATCAGTGGCAAAGGGGTTTGATTTTTCTGCCTTGCGATGTCCAGTAAAAACTAAAAAAGAAAAAATCCTTATTAGAACTACAGATTAAAAAATTGTAAGTAAAAATAACTTCAAATCAAAGTTTGCTCACATCTCTTGGAGGAGGAGAGGTAAAAGACTGGTCAGCACGATACTGGATTGCCAGTCTCACATCATCTGCATCAACATTGGGTTTCTTAGCATGGCTTGAATAAATTTTTGCATCATCCAGAATTGTAGTCACATATCCTTTAAGAACAAAACAATCTTTTCTTAAACATATGAAGACAGCTTAATATTTATGACTACTTGTCTTAATACAAGTTTCCACTAATTTGTAGACAGTTTATGAATTTTTTGTTTTCTGTAGAGATGGGATCTCACTATGTTGCCCAGGCATAACTCGAACTCCTGGCCTCCCACCTCAGCCTCCCAAAATGCTGAGATTACAGGTGTAAGCTACTGTGAACCAGCCTAAATGCTGCCTTTAATAGCTAATTGTCCTGTCTATATGATCAGTTTTAAACAGATATAACCATGTGAGTACTACTGTCCCCTAGCTTAAGCTCCTTTTTAACTGCTTTAGGCTGAATTCTATGCTACTGTTAACGTAATTTAGTTGAAAATGTTCTTACAAGGCTGGGCACCACCTGTAATGCCAGCACTTTGAGAGGCTGAGATGGGCAGATAACCTGAGTCAGGAGTTCAAGACCAGCCTGGGCAATGTGGCAAAACCTCGCCTCTACTAAAAATACCAAACTTAGCCCGGAGTGGTGGCGTGTGCCTGTAGTCCCAGCTACTCAGGAGGCTGAGGCATGAGACTCGCTTGAACCCGGAAGCAAGAGGCTGCAATGAGCCGAGATTGTGCCATTGCCCTCCAGCCTAGGCGACAGAGCAAGACCCTGTCTCAAAAAAAAAAAGTTCTTACAATAAAAATATCTTTTCAAATTCACAAGTTAGGCAAGTTTTTGGTGTTTAACTTACGGAAAGCAAATTCCAACATTTGATTTATAACCCTTGGTTCGTACTCTGTGATTCCCATATCCTTCAGGATCTGTGCCATCACCTGTGGATTCAAATAAAAACGCCAGATGCAGAATTTGGTACTGGAAATCAAGGCTGGCCTGAAGGGAAGTATTTATTATACAAGTTTCCCCTTCTTTGGGCTTCAAAGTCCTACTCACCCTTGTCCTCCCAAGTGAGTCAGTGATCACACCAAATCGCATAGTACGCTTTTACTGAAAACTTTGATTCTTATTTTTTTGGCGGGGTTGGGGGCCGGTGGGGGAGCAAAGAGAAGACAGGATTGGCTTCCCCAGCAGAAGTAGAGGTAGCTCCAGCAAGTTGTCATTTTTGGTTTTGGCAGCGGGTTAAGCTAGCGTCAGAACCCTGGACGCGGAGTCAGGGCTGGCAGATAGGTCGAGACAAGGAGGCCGCAGGACCCCGAAGCCCAGGACACAAAGCCGGGCAGCCGTTCCGCAAGCTCCGCTGGACCGCGACCCTCTGGTTAGGCTTGGCCCGAGCGGCGAGAGAGGGGCCCGGCCAGGGTGCATCCCCACCACCCTCTCCTGGCGGCCCTGACTGGACTGAAGTGAGCACGCGAGCCCACCCCCAGGCCCTCAGCGTGGCCTTGCCTCGCAGGTCCCTGGCTGCACACGGCTTCGCGCTCCGCCGCTCATCCTTCGCACTTACCAAGGCATCTCTCGGAGCGTTCTTGGGAGGCGCCATCTTGCCCGACTCCATGTTACCCAGCGACTCGTCATCCGCAGAGACAGAGGAGAGGGGGCAGCTCGAGGACTCCTCGCTCAGGCCACACCCCTGCGGGGAGCGGGAGGAGGGAAGAGGAAGGCGGGGTTACGTGCCAGCCGCCGGGGGCGGGAGTTTCAGCAAGACGCTGGCCAGCGGGAAGAGACGCGCTCAGGCGCCCGTGCTCAGGAGTATTGGCAGAGGCAGGGAATCCTTCCCCGTGGAGCCTGCTGGGGGCTAAAAGAAGTAGAATAGCCGAGAGGCTCGACTTCCCAGAGTTGTTCTGCGGCAAAGGGCACCAAACGGGAAAACCTCACCTTTGAGGGGGTCCCTCCTCATACCTCCACCGCTACCTCCATCGCCCCTTTTGGCTTACGGAAATTCCAGACCTAGTCAGTGTTAGGGCTGCTTGGTACAACACAGTTGGACCCGTTAGATTTGAATGTCATAACAACGAATACATTTTTAGTATATCCCAAATTCGCACAGGCCGTACTTATGCTACGAAATAACTGTTTATCTGATATTCATATTTAAACTGGTGTACCGGATTTTTATTAGCTAAATCTGGCAACCCTACCCTCTCTCCACACAGCAGGACTTTGGTCTGCTCTTGTCACACTCAAAGCCCTACTGTGGCTGCCCATTTCACCCTGATGAAAAACTAAAGCCTTCACTTGAACCGTTAGAGACCCTCCAGCCTCACTTGGCCTCGACCAGCTTCCTGTCTGTCCCCGTTGAGGCCAACACAGGACCCTGCCTTGCCTCCCATTTATACCCTTCCCAGCCATTCCCCGTAGAACAGCCCGAATGTCTTTCGTGAGAACCGACCGTCCACCCCCAGCGACTTTCAAAAATGTGCATCAGTTAACTATGTCTGTCTTAAAATGTCGCAGATAACTCATTCTTACCCTCCACATCCACCAATGCCCTAGCATTTTCCATCTCAGGAACAGGCACCGTTACCGTGACTTGCTCAGGCCGGAGACGGTGTAACCGGCAGGCAGCCATATTGCTGTTTCCCTTACAATCCACACTCAATCTAGCAACAAGTCTAGCCCAGGTGACCTGCCAAATTTCTATCCATGTCTTCACATCTCCATCCAGTACTACTATGATGCTAACGAGTCCAAGCCAACATCCTTACTAACCAAGATTACGGAAATATATTCCCCGAATAGGGTCCCCTCCCCCCGCATTCCTTACACAGCTAGAGGGACCTTTTAGTCATAAATTCAATCACTATTTTCCTGAAAACCCTCCAGTGGCTCTCCTCACAAACACATACACAAATACATACTGATTTTCCAGGCTTAGTGGGCCCTTCAGTTTTGTGGAGCAGCTCACCTTAACAGACTCGTCACAATCATCTGTCCACTGGGCCGCCATCTTGAATTTTGGGCCGGAAACACCTGTTATTGATACATTGTTTCCGGTGAGAGCACGTGCTCCCATGCTGAGATGGTCCCCCACTCTCTCTGCGGCCAAACTCTGTAAAATTAATAACAGTCCTTTGGTTTGAAATATTTGCAGGGTACAACATTTAAAAATAGGTGGAGGCTGGGCGTGGTGGCTCACGCCTATAATCTCAGCAGTTTGGGAGTCCCAGGTGGGCGGATCACTTAAGGTCAGGAGTTTGAGACCAGCCTGGCCAACATGGTGAAACTCTTTCTCTACTAAAAATACAAAAATTAGCCCGGCATGGTGGCGCATGCCTGTAGTCCCACCAACTCAGGAGGCTCAGGCAGGAGAATTTCTGGAACCCGGGAGGTGGAGGTTACAGTGAGCCGAGACTCCGTCTCAAAAATAGAAAAAAAAAAAAATAGCTGGTATATTTGCAGGGTACAACATTTAAGAGTATTTTAAAATATCCTAGTAAAAGAAAGTTTTTCTTACCTGTTCTGGCCACTGATGTCACTTTCACAGAAGGCACCATTGTTTACCATTTTCTATTCTATGCAATTTAAAAATAGTATCTTTGTATATTTTTTATATAAACAAGATGGTACTATAGTCTTAGGGTGACCAGCCTTCAGAGAGCCAACCCAGGACACAGATGTGCTAGATGAAGAAAACCCATAACATAAATAATTGTGCATATGTATCATTACTTAAGAATAAGTATTTGAAGTTATATGTTTTTTATGTATTATTTTCTGTTACATAGTGCTATTTAAACAAAACACTAGGACTAAACAGTGGCCATTAGTATTTATTAACAGTAGGATAAGTTAAATAATAGGTGTGAGAAAATCTAACAAGATTTTTCATTATATTTCTGTCCTCTGTCACAATTTGTTTTAACTTTTGCACATTTACATTTTGTAAGTTGTAGTGTGTATTCTTTATATACAGACGTATAAGACTTTTAAAAGAATATAAATACAGGAAGACAAACAGCTATCATCTACCTATATATAATTTTAATTTTAAATTTTCTGTGTATATAGTAAGTATATTTATGGGGTACATGAAATGTTTTGATGCATGCACACAATGTGAAATAATCACATTATGGAAAATAGGATATCCATCTCTTCAAGCATTTATTCTTTATATTACAAGCAGTCCAATTGCACTTTTAGTTGTTTTAAAGTGTACAATTAAATTATTGACTATAGTCACCTTGTTGTGCTAGCAAATACCAGGTCTTATTCATTGTTTCTATTTTGTTGTACACATAGACCTATCTGCCCCTCCACCCTCCCACTATCCTTTCAAGCCTCTGGTTACCATATTTCTATTCTCTGTGTCCATGAGTTCAATTGTTTTGAGTTTTAGATCCCACAAATAAGTAAAACGTGATGTTTGTCTTTCTGTTCTTGGCTTATTGACCTTCAGTTCTATCCATATGGTTGCAAATGACAGGATCTCATTCTTTTTTATGGCTGAATAGTACTCCATTGCATATAAGTACCACATTAAAAAAATCTTATTTTATGTTCAGGGCTGTATGTGAAGGTTTGTTATATAGGTAAACTTGTGTCACAGCAGTTTGTCATACAGATTATCTTGTCACCCTAGTACCCAATAGTTATTTTTCCTAATCCTCTCCCACCTCCCACCCTCCAACCTTAATTAGGCTCCAGTGTCTGTTGTTCCCCTCTTTGTGTCCATTAGTTCTCATCATTTACCTCCCACTTATGAGTGGGAACATGTGGTGTTTGATTTTCCATTCCTGTGTTAGTTTGCCAAGGAGAATGGCCTCCAGCTCCATCCATGTTCTCATAAAAGACCTGATCTTGTTCATTTTTATAGCTGCATAGTATTCCATGGTGTATGTGTACCCCATTTTCTTTATATAATCTATCATTGATGGGCATTTAGGTTGATTCCACGTCTTTACTATTGTGCATAGTGCTGCAATGAACATTCACATGCGTGTTTTTTTTTTTTTTTTTTTTTTTTTTGAGATGGCGTAGTATCACTCTGTTGCCCAGGCTGGAGTGTAGTGGTGTGATCTTGGCTCATTGCAACCTCTGCCTCCCAGGTTCGAGTGATTTCCAGCTAGTTTACATATTTTTTTTTTTTTTTTTTGTAGAGACAGGGTTTCATCATATTGACCAGGCTGGTCTTGAACTCCTGACCCCAAGTGATCCACCCACCTCGGCCTCCCAAAGTGCTAGGATTAAGGCATGAGCCACTGCACCTGGCCTGTATGTGTCTTTATGGTAGAATGATTTATATTCCTTTGGGTATATACCCAGTTATTGGGTTGCATGGGAGTTCTGTGTTTAGCTCTTTGAGGAATCACCATGCTGCTTTCCAGAATGGTTGAACTAATTTACACTCCCTCCAACAGTGTACAAGTGTTTCCTTTTCTCTGCAACCTTGCCAACATCTATCATTTTTTGACTTCTTTTTATTTGAGACAGGTTCTCACTCTGTCACCCAGGATGGACTACAGAGGCCTGCTCACAGCTCATTGCAGTTTCAACCTCCTGAGCTCAAGTGATCCTCCTACCTCAGCCTCCTTAGTAGCTGGGACTACAGGTGTGTACCACCATGCCCAGCTAATTTTTGTACTTTTTGTAGAGGTGGGGTTTTGCCATATTGCCAGGCTTGCCTCTGACTCCTGGGCTCAAGCGATCTGCCCACTTCAGCCTCCCCAGGTGCTAGGATTACAGAAATAAGCCACTGTGCCCAGCCTGACTTTTTAATAATGACCATTCTGACTGGTGTGAAATGGTATCTCAGTGTGGCTTTGATTTGCATTTCTCTAGTGATCAGTGATATTGAGCTTTTTTTCATATATTTGTTGGCTGCATGCATGTCTTCTTTTCGAAAGCATTTGTTTATATCCTTTGCCCATTTTTTAATGGGGTTGTTTTTTCTTGTAAATTTAAGTTGCTTAGAGATGCTGGATATTAGACCTTTGTCAGATGCATAGTTTGCAAATATTTTCTCCCATTCTGTAGGTTGTCTGTTTACTCAGTTGATAGTTTCTTTTGCAGTACAGAAGCTCTTAAGTTTAATTAGATTCCATTTGTCATTTTTTGCTTTTGTTGCTGTAAGGTCTGTTTCTGAGGATAAAACGAAGAAACTGAGGCCAGCACCAAAATAATCCAATGCAAGGGAATTTATTCAGGCTCCCGGGTGAGGTTCTGTGATACGGACAGGAGGGGCCAGAGAAATCCCACAGACTCCTCTCAGACAGGGGGTTTTATAGGGAGTGAGTCTATTTTTAGACAGGGGGTTTTTATAGTGAGTCTATTTTTAGACAGGGGGTTTTTATAGGGAGTGAAACAGCTCGATTGGTTGTGGGAGAGCAAGACTGCTATTGGGTAAGTT
>CAUYQU010092272.1:0-59029 GCA_963574635.1 Cheracebus regulus
TCTGTTCTGTTCCATTGGTCTATATCTCTGTTTTGGTACCAGTACCATGCTGTTTTGATTACTGTAGCCTTGTAGTATAGTTTGAAGTTAGGTAGTGTGATGCCTCCAGCTTTGTTCTTTTTGCTTAGAATTGACTTGGCTATGCAGGCTCTCTTTTGGTTCCATATGAAGTTTAAGGTGGTTTTTTCGAGTTTTGTGAAGAAGGTCATTGGTAGCTTGATGGGGATAGCATTCAATCTGTAAATTACTTTGGGTAGTATGGCCATTTTCATGATATTGATTCTTCCTAACCATGAGCATGGAATGTTTCACTATCTGTTTGTGTCCTCTCTTATTTTGTTGAGCAGTGGTTTGTAGTTCTCCTTGAAGAGGTCCTTTAAATTCTTCGTTAATTGTATTCCTAGGTATTTTATTCTCTTTTTAGCAATTGTGAATGGCAGTTAGTTCTTGATTTGGCTCTCTTTAAGTCTGTTACTGGTGTATAGGAATGCTTGTGATTTTTGCACATTGATTTTGTATCCTGAGACTTGCTTATCAGTGTTAGGAGATTTTGGGCTGAGACAATGGGGTCTTCTAAATAGACAATCATGTCTAGAACTTCCAATATTGTATTAAATAGGAGTGGTGAGAGAGGGCTTCCTTGTCTAGTGCCAGATTTCAAAGAGAATGCTTCCAGTTTTTGCCCATTCTGTATGATATTAGCTGTGGGTTTGTCATAAATAGCTTTTATTATTATTGTTATTATTTTTGAGATGGAGTTTCGCTCTTGTTACCCAGACTGGAGTGCAATGGCGTGATCTCGGCTCACTGCAACCTCCGCCTCCTGGGTTCAAGCAATTCTCCTGCCTCAGCCTCCCGAGTAGCTGGGACTACAGACATGCGCCACCATGCCCTGCTAATTTTTGTTATTTTTAGTAGAGACGGGGTTTCACCATGTTGACCAGGATGGTGTTGATGTCTTGACCTCATGATCCAACCGCCTTGGCCTCCCAAAGCTTTTATTATTTTGAGATACATTCCATCAATACCTAGTTTATTGAGAGGTTTTAGCATAAAGGGCTGTTGAATTTTGTCAAAGGCCTTCTCTGCATCTGTTGAGATAATTATGGTTTTTGTCTTTGGTCCTGTTTATGTGGTGAATTACATTTATAGACTTGTGGATGTTGAACCAGCCTTTCATTCCTGGGATGAAGCCTACTTGATCGTGGTGGATAAGCTTTTTGATGTGCTGTTGCCTGTGGTTTGCCAATATTTTATTGAAGATTTTTTCATCTATGTTCATCATGGATATTGGCCTGAAGTTTTCTTTTCTCGTTGCATCTCTGCCAGGTTTTGGTATCAGTATGATGTTGGTCTCATAAGATGATTTGGGGAGGACTCCCTCTTTTTGGATTGTTTGGAGTAGTTTCAGAAGGAGTGGTACCAGCTCCTCTTTGTACATCTGGTAGAAGTCGGCTGTGAACCCACCTGTACCTGGGCTTTTTTTGGTTGATAGGCTATTAATTGCTGCCTCAACTTCAGCCCTTGTTATTGGTCTATTCGGGTTTCGACTTCTTCCTGGTTTAGGCTTGGGAGGGTACAAGTGTCCAGGAATTTATCCATTTCTTCCAGGGTTACTTGTTTATGTGCATAGAGTTGTTTGTAGTAATATCTGATGGTGGTTTGTATTTCTGTGGAATTGTGGGGACATCCCCTTTATCGTTTTTTATTGCATCTATTTGATTATTCTCTTTTTTATTAACCTGGCTAATGGTCTCTCTATTTTGTTGATCTTTCTGAAAAACCAGCTCCTGGATTTATTGATTTTTTTAAAGGGTTTTTTGTGTCTCTATCTCCTTCACTTCTGCTCTGATCTTAGTTTTTTCTTGTCTCCTGCTAGCTTTTGAGTTTTTTTGATCTTGCTCCTCTAGCTCTTTGAATTTTGATGATAGGGTGTCAATTTTAGATCTTTCCTTGCTTCTCATGTGCTCATTTATTGTTATAAATTTTCCTCTACACACTGCTTTAAATGTGTCACAGAGATTCTGGTACGTTGTGTCTTCGTTCTCATTGGTTTCGAAGAACATCTTTATTTCTGCCTTCATTTTGTTGTTTATCCAGTCAACATTCAGGAGCCAGTTGTTCAGTTTCCATGAAGTTGTGTGGTTCTGAGTTAGTTTCTGAATTCTGAGTTCTAATTTGATTGCACTGTGGTCTGAGAGACTGTTATGATTTCCATTCTTTTGCATTTGCTGAGGAGTGATTTACTTCCAATTACGTGGTCAATTTTAGAGTAGGTGTGATGTGGTGCTGAGAAGAATGTATATTCTGTGGATTTGAGGTGGAGAGTTCTGTAAATGTCTATTTTGTTTGCTTTATCCAGGTCTGAGTTCAAGTTCTGGATATCCTTGTTAATTTTCTGTCTCGTTGATCTGTCTTATATTGACAGTGGAGTGTTAAAGTCTCCTATTGTGTGGGAGTCTAAATCTCTTTGTAGATCATTAAGAACTTGCTTTATGTATCTGGGCGCTCCTGTATTGGGTGCTTATATATTTAGGATTGTTAGGTCTTCTTGTTGCGTTGATCCTTTTACCATATGTAATGCCTTTCTTTGTCTGTTTCGATCTTTGTTGGATTAAAGTCTATTTTATCAGAGACTAGGATTGCAACTCCTTTTTTTTCTTTTTTTTTCTTTTTTTTCTTCTTCTCTCCATTTGCTTGGTAGATCTTCCTCTAGCCCTTTATTTTGAGCTTATGTGTGTCCTTGCATGTGAGGTGGGTTTCCTGGTTATAGCACACCAATGGGTTTTGACTTTTTATCCAATTTGCCAGTCTATGTCTTTTGATTGGGGCATTTAGCCCATTTACATTTAAGGTTAATATTGTTGTGTGAATTTGATCCTGCCATTTTGATGCTAGCTGGTTGTTTTGCCTATTAGTTGACACAGTTTCTTCATTGTATTGATGCTCTTTACCATTTGGTATTTTGGGAGTGGCTGGTACTGGTTGTTCCTTTCTATGTTTAGTGCTTCTTTCAGGAGCTCTTGTAAGGCAGGTCTGGTGGTGATGAAATCTCTGAGCAATTGCTTGTTCATAAAGAATTTTATTTCTCCTTCGCTTCTGAAGCTTAGTTTGGCTGGATATGAAATTCTGGGTTGTAAGTTCTTTTCTTTAAGGATGCTGAATATTGGCCCCCACTCTCTTCTGGCTTGTAGGGTTTTTGCCAAGAGATCCTCTGTGAGTCTGATGTGCTTTCCTTTGTGGGTAACCCAACCTTTCTCTCTGGCTACCCGTAATATTTTTTCCTTCATTTCAACCCTGGTGAATCTGACAATTATGTGCTTTGGGGTTGCTCTTCTTGAGGAGTATCTTTATGTTTTATGTATTTCCTGGACTTGAATGTTGGCCTGCCTTGCTAGGTTGGGGAAGTTTTCCTGGATAATACCCTGAAGAGTGTTTTCCAGCTTGGATTCAAACTCTCTGTCACATTCAGCTACACCTATCAAACGCAGATTAGGTCTTTTCACATAATCTCATATTTCTTGGAGGCTTTTTTCATTTCTTTTTAATCTTTTTTCTCTAATTCCTGCCGTCTCGTTTTATATCATTGAGTTGATCTTCAATCTCTGATATCCTTTCTTCTGCTTGGTTGATTCAGCTATTGAAACTTGTGTATGCTTCGCAATGTTCTTGTGTTTTTCAGCTCCATCAATTCATTTATATTCCTCTGTAAGCTGTTTATTCTCAAAAAACTGTTTCGTCAAAGCTTTTTTCAAGGTTCTTAGTTTCTTTGCATTGGGTTAGAACATGATCTTTCAGCTCAGAGAAGTTTGTTATTACCCATCTTCTGAAGCCTGTTTGTGTCAGTTTATCAGCCTCGTTCTTCATCCAGCCTTGTTCCCTTGCTGGTGAGGAGTTGGGATCCCTTGGAGGAGGAGCTCCATTGTTCTGTTCAGAGCTGCTGGGCAAGTAGGTTTAAGTTTGCTGCAGCAGATCCCGTTAACTGCCTTTTTTTCCCAGGTGCTCGGTCCCAGGAAGGTGGGGCTTTATTTATAAGTTCCTGTCATTCTGATGCCTTTTTTCAGAGATGCCCTGCCCGGCGAGGGGGTAGCCTAGTCACAGTTTGCCAGCAGAGGCGTTGCTGAGCCCAGCTGCTGTGTGAACTTCTTGCAGTTTTGTTTATAGGGGTATAGTTAGAACTGCCTCGGTAATGGCAGTCTGCCTCAGTAATGGCGGACTGTCTCTGTAATGGTGGACTGCCTCGGTAATGGCAGATGCCCTTACCCCCACAGAGCTGGACCATCCCGGGTCCAGCTATGCTTGCTGTGAAACTCTCAATCCAGAGCATTTCAGATTGCTGTCTTTGTGGGAATGGAGCCATCTCAACCAGTTTACCTGGCTCCCTGTTTCAGCCCCCTTTTTTTCAGTTGAACAGGCGACTCTGTCTCCCAGGTGTTCCAGTCGCCAGTTGAAATGGCACCCGGATTTGTGTGAGGTTTTGTGCAGAGACCCACTGCACTGGCTGAAATAGCAGCGCTGGAGACTCGTGGCGCTTTTCCGCCCGGGAATCTCTTGGTCTTTGGGCAGTAAAAACTCATTTGGAAATGCGGTTACCACTCACCCTGTGCGTTTTCACTGGGAACTGCAGTCCAGAGCTGTTCCTATTTGGCCATCTTCAGATGATGTCCTACAGATGAGTATTCTTATGTTCAATAATTTTAACAAACTTGCTCAAGTATCAAGTGGAAACTACAAACTTAAGATTCTCACTCAAATTTGACTCTTTATGTCACATTCAGGGAACTCTAAGATTGCATTAAATATAGAACGAAATTCAAACAAATAAGCTTTAGGTTTTTTGTTTTTTTTTTTTGGAACTTTCTATTACTTTACACTTTTGGTTAAGAGAGATTTTACACATATTATATACATTTCATTTGGTTTCCATCTAATAATTCAGTACTGCATGTTCTGTTCCTCAAAGTAGACGAATTGAACCTCTTAGTTGAATGTTTTAAAAAATACAAATTTAATTGGATTTTTCTTCTGTAGATTGCTTTACTCCCAGAAATTATTTTTTCATGCCCCTTTAAAATAATTTATGTATAAAGTTAACACCATTTTTACCCTTAGGTGTTAATGAGTGAATATTGTTGCTAATTGTGGCCTCAGACTTTATACTAATATCAAATACTTTTCTTTTTTAAGGGAAAACAGAAGTGGTTTATGAAGCAGAACACAGAAGAGTCAACTATTGGAAGAAAGCTTTCAGATCACAAGTTAAACAATACACCAGATGCCGACTGGCTTCAACTCAAGCCTCTTGCCGGTAGACAGCAATTCTGACTCAAGACAAACTTTTTTTTTTTCATTCAAATTTACATTTAATTTCTGTTTATATTCATTCAATCTGAAATTAAATAATACAATAAACTAAATACAAGGAGAAAAGGTGTTACCCTCATAGCACTCCTAATAAGGTAGCTGAAGTATTTATTTACTGATAGATGCAAAGCCAACTTGGGATAGGAGAAACAATAGTTTAAAGAGCAAAAACACCTAGATGAACCCATGTTTCAGATGTTATTCTAGATAATCCACTGAGATAATACTTATGCTATAATCTTAAGAATCACACAAGAAAAAGTACTGTATTAATCAGCAACAGACCACAGGTTATGCGTGACAAATACTTTTACGATAGTTTGTCTAGCTTGCCTAGTGTCTACTGTGAAAAAAGGTAAAGTTTGGACACTGATGTTTTTGAGAAATTAACGTCAAAATCTGTTCTACATAAATTTAACATTTCTGTTAAATTTGCTTTTTTAAATTGCAACTCAAATGAGATTTTCATTGTTTCATTTCAGTTTAACATTTACAATACTGCAGTTAGTAAATACATTTGAAAACAAGTAATTCAAAACCTCAAAATCTATTCTTCATAAATTTAACATTTCTCATGGGAATAATCTTAGATTTAGCCCTTGTAAGCTAGGAACTATGATTAACTAAATATTCAAAATAGGTCCTATATTAAATGTATAATCCAAGGCTTAGTATATTAATAGTATCTAAGATGCATCTTGTTTATAATTATTATCTGTAGTAAAGAATGTTGAATTTACAGAGTATTATAAGAAATTCTCTACCCCTCTCCCTCAAATTATCTGCTAT
The DNA here is from genome assembly GCA_963574635.1 of Cheracebus regulus. Classification (NCBI taxonomy): domain Eukaryota; kingdom Metazoa; phylum Chordata; class Mammalia; order Primates; family Pitheciidae; genus Cheracebus; species Cheracebus regulus. The sequence goes on from CAUYQU010092272.1 coordinate 6,154, forward strand.
CTCAAAAAATAGTATGGAAAAATCCCTCTAGTTAAAACCGTAAAGGGGGAAAACAACATAATTTTCCTAAAAATCTGGTTCAGGTTCAATAATTAATACTTTACAATACTTTACATTGTTAATCACAGCTGGTTTATAAATCCCAATTTAGTTATTCTTTAATGCTAAAAACCTTATTAATCAAATTAGTAGACTTCAGTGATTATATTTTAATTAAGAAACAGCATATATAAAATAAAAATGTATCCTATGATAACTGATTTTAAAGAAAATAAGGGATGAAAACAATTTCTTTTATATACTCATCTGGTATCATAAAGAACCCTCTTAGAAACTCAAGACTAGTAATATCTACATCATATTTTAAACTAGGCTTGGATAAAATAAATATAGATAAGCCATATTGCATAGGTGTATGCTTTCTGTGACACTAATGTGATACTTGACATGTTTTCACAGTCGTAGGGATACCCATTTATGAAATATAAGTTCTCAATAAACTTTCCACAGCATAAGAAATAAATTTCACTTAATAAACATGAAGTCAGAAAAACTATGTATTTGTGTGGTGCCGTGCAATTAGTGCTTTTTATGCAGAAAGGTTGCAGTGTTTGCCACTATTGCTGGCAGTAGTAATTATGAAAACAGTTTAACTGGGGTGGTTATACCAGCCATTCACAGTATGAATGTTATTAGTAAATAGGACTGAGGAGGAATATTTTGGTGTATTAAGTTTCACTGGAATTTGGTCAGGCAGTCAACACTACAGTTAGTTAAATACATTTGAAAACAAGTATCAGTATCACAAGCCATTTACTGTCCGAAATAATGCCTGTACTTATCACCATAGCTTTTTGGATTCTGGTTTATCAGACATCACAGATTGTCAGAGAACAAGGATCTGCACTTTAAATACAATTCTGCTCTTAATCATTATTGTAGCTTCTAATTTTCCAGCTACAGTTAATGAAGTTCCCAGTAAGCTGCTACAATAAGGGAGGAGAGAGGGTATAGAGGAAGTGATTTCTTTTAAAAAAGGCTTTCTGTCCAAAGATGAACTTTTATCAATTCTTTCAATTAGTGCTACAATTGAAAAAGTAATATTTCCAATCAATTTTCATGGTTCTGTATTTGCTTACTGTCATAGGATTTCATCCCATCTCATTTGAGTTGCAGTTTAAAAAAGCAAACCCTTCCTCTTTTCTGACTGAATTCAACATGTATAAATAATTTTATGGCTTGGATCCTATGGCTCAGAAAGGTTACATATAGCAAGCAGCATATATTTTAAAAATATCCTAGGGTTGCAAAATATTACAATTAAGACAAACTTTTAAGGCATAAAAATTGAAATGCTGCTTCTAAACCATGCCCATGTTATTTCTAAGGTATATTTCCTTAAATGTGAGTGAGTCTTTTTTGAGACAGGGTCTTGCTGTGTCACCCAAGCTGTAGTGCAGTGATGTAATCATGGCTCACTGCAGTCTCAACCTTTCTGGCTCAGGTGATCCTCTCACCTCAGCCTTCTGAGTAGCCGGGACAATAGGTGAATGTCCCATGCCCAGCTAGTTTTTGTATTTTTAGTAGTGATAGGGTTTTGCCATGTTGTCCAGGCTGGTCTCAAACTCCTGGACTCAAGCAGTCTACCTCCCCTTGGTCTTCCAAAGTGCTGGAATTACAGGTGTGAGCCACCCTGTCCAGGCACAAATGAGTCTTAAATGTGATTTTGTTTATTTTTGTGGATTTTGGCCTTATTCATGCTGAAATGTGGGACAAATTATATTATGGGATAAGGAATATTTTGCATTCTAGAAAAAATGAGTAAGCTTTCCAAATGGTGGATTAGTGTTATTAATAGTTTTATTTCTTGATAGTGCAGATTCTCTTATTTCCTCCCTATATGATTGATTTCATGTGGAAAAAGGAGAGTCTGCCTTTGTACCTAAAATCTCTGCTCATCTATCCATCTGTTCTGTTGCCAGATAGATGTAATGAGGTAGCTTATGATTTTCAGAAAATCTAAAAGTTTTTTAACCTGATTTCTTCCCTATCTGTTTAAACTTAATGTTTCCCTGAATCTACCAATAATTTTCTGTAGAAGAAGAGTAGCCTAGATTTTAACTGTAGAACTCTGCCCCAAAATACAATTTGGGGAGTATTCAGATCTTTGTCATATAATTAACAGCTGTGGAAGACTAGGTGAAAGGCCAACTTTAACTTTTAAAAGAAATGCTTATCAGATCTTGCTTATGAACTCACTTATGTGAGTTTCTGTACTTCATTATAACAATGATCTCACTAGCATTGTCAAATAGGGGAGCATTCAGGAATATAAAGAACTTTGCCATCAGCTAACTGTATGACCTGGGCAAGTTACTTACATTTTATGTTTTCATTTTCTTAAATGCTAACAGAGTGAGCAAATGCTTAAATTTCTTCTTTATCTGAAAAAAAAAAATAGATTGCATTTTGACATCTTGTCAGTGCTACAGTAACATTCACCCTTTGATTTTCATCAGTTTTTCTATAATTTGCTCTTTAAGTTTTCATATCTTCATGCTTTTCAATTTTTCTCCTGCTTTTGATTTTAGTTTTTGCCTGCTTTTGATTTTAGTTCTCTCCCATTGACCTTATCCAGAGCATCTTTTGAATCCCCCAAAACCCAGTTTCTTCTTTGTGTGTGCATGTTTGTTTTGTTTTGCTTACTTTATTTTTTTTATTGGACTCCAGAAATCGTTTTTCAATTAGAATGGCTTCTAAGTTATTTTAGGGTAATATATTTTTTTAAGAATCCCAAAAGACATTCACTTAAGAAATGTTCATTGTACTGCTATTATGTCTAGGCTTAAATTAGCAAATATCCATGCATTTAATTGTTGACGAAGAATATCTTTTGCTATAAAAATAGGAACTGATGACTCGGTTGTTTCTGAAGATCGGCTTAATGAAACTGAACTGACAGATTTAGAAGGCCAACAAGAATCCCCTCCTAAAAATTACCTTTGTATAGAAGAGGAGAAAATCATAGACCATTCTCACAGTGATGGATTACATAGTATTCATGAGCACGATCTCCATGCTGCTGCACCTAACCACCACAGTGAGAACAAAACTGTGCTGAGGAAGCATAATCATCAGTGGCACCACAAGCATTCTCATCATTCCCATGGCCCCTGTCATTCTGGATCTGATCTGAAAGAAACCGGAATAGCTAATATAGCCTGGATGGTGATCATGGGGGATGGTATTCACAACTTCAGTGATGGGCTCGCAATTGGTAAGTGGACTGGGAACATGGGTGATAATCTTCTACTGTCTATGCTAATCTTATGGACTATAATATGTAAGATTAGATTTGTCTGGAGCTTCACAAATACAGTGTTATGTATTACTGTGGTCAGTTGATTTTCCCAAAGGATACAGTTTTTTGTGTTCATTTGTTATATTTTAAGTGTAAGGGTATAATTTAGTGGGGTTTTTCTTTAACACATAAACACATCAGTAGTATATTTCTTTAATACCTTGATTTCTCAAAGTACAGTCACCATATTGAAAAAGCTGCTTATTAACATAATATTTTCATATCCTTTTCAAAGAGATGTAAATCTCTTTCAGGGATATGAAAATATCTTGAGATATTTTCCAGGGATATGAAAATATTTCAGTGCATTTACATATCCCTGAAAGAGAACAGTTTAATTTCAGTCTTAGGTTTAATAAATTTTCCATATCTTTGAAAAGGCAAAAAATTTTTTTTACAACATTAAAAATCCATTGTACTAAATTCAAATATATTAGTGTCTTGCTAAAGTGGTATTACTAGTTTAAGAGAATATTAAATGTGATGAATCCATAATTTTCTTTGAGATCCAGACTCTCTATTGGTGCCCAGAAGTAAGCTTTGGTTTCTTTCAGAAAGCGGAGAACATCTTTAAATTTTTACAGTAGCTGTTGTTTTTTTGTTGTTGTTGTTTTTTAAATACAGACAGAGTCTAGCCATCCTTCCCAGGCTGGCCTTGAACTCCTGGCCTCAAGCAATCCTTCCACCTTAGCCTCCCAGAGTACTAGGATTATGGGCATGAGCCACCATGCTCAACCTATAGTAGCTGTTAATACTAAAGAATAAAGAATTCTGCTAGTAGACCTAGATGCATTTATACGTCTGACCTCAGTCCTCAACACTACCAGACAAGTAATACTTTGTACCATTTATTTTTTAGGCTTATGAAAGTTTTGATAAGGGTGTTAGCCATTTAAATCTCTATAATGATCAATAAGAGAGAGCAAGTACAATCTTAGACTTACAAGACTTAAAGTTGAGCATCAAACCACTACTTTGAAATACTGAAAATTGTTACTATCCCCGAGATATTAGTGAGTTGGAAGGCTACAAAAATAGAGAATTAATTTCAATATGGAATATTGCTTTTATTGAATAGCGGTTTCTCTAGTTGTCACATACCTATCATACCCCACTATATGTTCAAAAACTATGACGTATAAGAGAAGTGAGTCACTCATATATTAAAAAATTAATTTAGATAGGCAAATGAAACTGCATCTGTCATCATTAATGAAAATGTGAAGACAGAAGATCAGTAAACCTCACTTGTTTTTTTTCTTATCTTCCTCAGGTGCAGCTTTCAGTGCTGGATTGACAGGAGGAATCAGTACGTCTATAGCTGTCTTCTGTCATGAACTGCCTCATGAATTAGGTAATATAACCTTAAAAATTTTACCAGGTTCCATCAAATCTAAGACTTCCTTAATTGTAATTACATTCAAATTTCAGAGATGTTCAAGCATAAAAAATGGCTGATGGCAACTATAGTGTCATTAATTGTTAGATATATCATGATGTTAAAATATGAACAAAAAATGCTCCTTAAGATTGATGAAATATTTGTGTGCTTTCCTTTGCATTTAATAACATAATTATGCTATTATAATGAAGATTATAGATTATGACTGGTTCACTAAGTAAAACTTTTAAAAAGAAATATTTCTGAATTTAAATGCCACATTTTGATGTTAATCTACTTTGAATTTATTTCATATACCATATAGACCATATTTTTAAAAGAATCAGGGTAAAGTTTGCAATTACATCATTGAAAGGCAGATACATCTAGGAATGAATACAAGATTTTTGGGTATTAAGATTATGATATTAAAATATATATAATGAAAACAGAAATCATCCAACCTTCTTCATAGGTAAAATAAGAGCTTTGGAAATGAGTGATTATTCTAAAACCTCAGTGCTGGTTAGTAACAGAGTTACTTTTTTTTTAGTAGAGATGAGGTTTATCCATTTTGGTCAGGCTGGTCTTGAACTCCCTATCTCAGGTGATCCACCTTCCTCTGCCTCCCAAAATACTGGGGTTACAGGCGTGAACCACCATGCCTGGCCCTAATTTTTGTATTTTTAGTAAAGATGGGGCTTTACCATGTTGGCCAGCCTTCATTATTTCTTCATAAATAATGGAAAGTTAATATTGATGTTCAAAAATGTTACCTGGATAGTTATTAAAGATAGGGTTGCTTTCTTAACTCTGTTACTAACCAGCACTGAGGTTTCAGAATAATCATTCATTTCCAAAGCTCTTACTTTATCTATGAAGTAAGAAGATTGGATGATTTCTGTTTAAATTATATATTTTTTAATAATATAATCTTAATACCCAAAAATCTTGTATTCATTTCTTATGTGATTTTGGTAGAGTGGAGCTGAATACTCGAAAAATAATCTTTAAAATCCTGTATTTTTCTTTTTTTCATTTTAGAACATGTTTTCTTGATACACTTTCAACTATAGTAATTATATATATCATGTTGGACTTGATTCTATTTTTTTTTCAAAAACATTTCCCATTTGCCCTTAGAAATGAGCGCTGGCAGTGAGCTCCACTTTTTTTTTTTTTTCTAAAAGGAAATGGGTTACTTCCTACTCACTTTCATTTCACTCTTTTGATGCATCCCTTATGTTTCTTACCTTATGTTAATTATTATCTTTTAAAACTGTCCATCCTGATTACCACGAGTTAATTTAATCTGTTGCTTCTGCTCAGTACTCAGAAATGTGCTTTCACCACATTTTACATAATTAGCACCTATTACTGGACACAGCATTTAATTTCCTCCCATCACAGATAGTAGTGCATTGAACATCTCTAGACTTGGTACCTGTTGACCCCTCTGAGATATACACTTAGAAATGACAGGTCTAGGGTATGCATGCTAAAGTGGTGTGATTTCCAAACAGCAATACCTGAAAGTTCTGTTGCCACAGCCTTCCCAGCACTTGGCATTAACTTACTGTTTTTTCTCCCTCTTTGAGACAGAGTCTGGCTCTGTCACCCAGGCTGGAGTGCAGTGGCGTGATCTCAACTAACTATAGCCTCCATCCTCTAGGTTCAAGTGATTCTTGTGCCTCAGCCTCCCAAGTAGCTGAGACTACAGGCATGTACCACCACACGTGGCTGATTTTTTTATTTTGTATTTTGGTTTTTGTTTGTTTTGAGGCAGAGTTTTGCTGTTGTTGCCCAGGCTGGAGTGCAATGGCATGATCTTGGCTCACCGAAACCTCTGCTTCTTGGATTCAAGCGATTCTCCTGCCTCAGCCACCGAGTAGCTGGGATTATAGGCATGCCTCACCACGCCCGGCTAATTTTGTATTTTTAGTAGACATGGGGTTTCTCCGTGTTGGTCAAACTGGTCTCGAACTCCTGACCTCAGGTGATCTGCCCTCCTTTGCCTCCCAAAGTGCTGGGATTACAGGCGTGAGCTACCATGCCCCGCCCTAATTTTTGTGTTTTTAGTAGAGACGGGGTTGCGCCATGTTGGCTGGGCTGGTTTTGACTCTTGACCTCAAGTGATCTGCCTGTCTCAGGCAGATCAAAATGCTGGGATTGCAGGTGTTAGCCACCATACCCAGCCTTAATTTTCTCTTTTTTATCAATGTAATGGATGTAAAGCATTTCTTTTTTATTTTAAGTGGTATTTATTAGTTTACCAATTTAATATCTCTCCACATGAAATAGTGCTTTAGTTTTCTTCTTCTATAAATTAAAAAACAGTAGCTTAAGATGTATATATGCATTCACACCAAAAATATCTGAAGGAAATGGAGATGGCATTAATTTGAAAGAAAAAATACTAATTTCACCTTTTGAATATGCAAGGGATTTCTTCATGTGTTTTCTAATTTAAATTTTCTAAAAGCTCACCTGGTTATGAAATGTCTGTCATTTGTGCATAATTGCCTTGATTTGTAGTATTTGCTCATTTTTGAATACAACTTGTCATATAATTTTATTGAAAAGTCAATAATTTCTTATGTAAAGCAGAAAAAAAAATATTAGTGCATACTTGGTGCTAATTCCTTGGGGCTTGATTCTGTATGGTTTCATTTACCTTGCCAACTTCAGACATATAATCTTCTCTCTTGTTCATGCCCCATTATCCTTTTAAAGTTACCAGTCTTTATATCCCTGGTTTTATTCTGTTGTAGTACATCATTGGCAGATATATCTGCTTAAATATGATGTTCTTATGTAATTAAAGATTTTCCTGACATATAAAATCCAGCTAGATTTTATTAGTCACACTTTTTTCTTCTTTCTGTAATAGGGTCTCACTCTGTTGCCCAAGCTAGAGTGCAGTGGCTTGATCACGGCTCAATGTAGCCTTGACCTCCAGGGCTCAGATGATCTTCCCACGTCAGCCTCCTGAGTAGCCGGGACTACGGGCACACATCACCATGCCCAGCTAATTTTTGTATTTTTGATAGTTAGGGTTTTGTCATGTTGCCCAAGCTGGTCTTGAACTCCTAGGCTCAAGTGATCTGTCGGCCTCAACCTCCCAAAGTGCTGGGATTACAGTTGTGAGCCAACTATGAGTCACATTTTCAATGACCTTCACTTCTCTCTACTTACTTTTATAGTGTTACCTGCAGTACATCCTGCTACATGTTTTTCATTTTAACTAAACACAGTTCACCAAATGTGTAATGTGGGTGCCTGAATCTGTTTCCTTTTGTATACCATTGTCCTGCATGGCTGGCCCAAATACTTTTATTCCTAGTTTATCATGTTAAGAATCTTCAACCTCATTACTGTCTTCTACCTCATGCCTTGGATTACTGTTTCCTCTAAATTTTATTGTTTGCTTTCTCTGCATCCTTCACACGTTCTTGCTAGTTCCCCTATTTCTTAAACTGTAGTTTTTAAATCCACAAATACTATGTCTTATACTCTATTACATAGTGCTGTTAGCCTAACTCTACGATTCAAGGCTATCAGTTTTTAAATATAAGTAACATGTTGCCTCATATTTAATCTTCCACTTAAAAAAAAACTTTTTTAGTAATAGACTTGGATAATCATGTGTACATATCCATACTATACTAGACCAGCCTCCAACTTTCCTTCTCACTCATATACCCACTTCCCGATAAATGGAATGTCAGCCTACTTCAAGTGTGGTTTTATTGAATTGCCCTAACCTTGAAGGATTCACTCAGACACAGAATTGAAAACAAGTTGTTTTGGAGATTAAGGATGGTTACCTTCTTATCGCTTACTTCTTTTTCTCTCTGCAATTTCTTATTGAAGCAGTGACACACATGGGATAACCACATGTAGAACAAATGCATTACATATATTAATGGCTAGGTAAGCCCTTGATACCCAATGCAGAGCTCTGGTAAAAAACTGGAATGGAGAACTCCCCTTGAGGTAGGACCCCCCAGTTAGTCCTTCAGACCTCAGATGTCTACCTGTTTTATCCCCCAAATCAGAGGTTGAGATGTTGCTACTGCTATGAGAGGAAATGTCAAGCCAGAGTATTTTCAGTTTTGCCAGAGGGAAAGGAATGGGATTTAAGAAAATGTGCATTTTTTCCTAATGTTAAATTGATATAAACTGTACCATACTCTAGCTGGATAGGCTGCTAGGGAAGGAACAGCATAAAGAAATGACCCAGCTTCCTCTTCTGGAGGTGACAGAAAAGGCTCTGGTCCTTGTATCCATCAACAAGGTAAGAAGTGGTCTATGAACCATAAATAAAGGAAGCAAAAATATGATTGTAGAGCCTAGTTTTTGCCTTAAGGCACAGCAAAGGGCACTTTTGTACAATAGGTACAGGTTAGTGTTGCTACTCTGATCAGATCATCTATTCATACTCACTCAGAGAGAAACAGGATGTGGAGAGAGGCATACAAGCTTCCTCAGAACTCCCAGGCACAGGGAAAATCATTTCTCTATTGGTTGAGTTAGAAGCATGACAGATAGAGCCAGGGAGAAGTCCACTCCCCACTTTCTAGGTTAAAATGTTGACAAAGCAGTATAGTATGTCACATTTCAGGATAATTTATTTGATCTAAAACCTATTTTGCCATGTTAAAATTTTTATTATGAATTCTTAAAACAATTCTGAGATTTCCATACTGACCTCAGACCCTAGGAGGAAAAACATGTTTTCAAATTATGTTGCAATATATTGGAGACTAACCCTCAGTTGGTCAGTAATTCCAAGTACTGGTGTTCCGCTTCTTAACTGATTGCTGTTTCTCCAGTGGTATATTTACTTGGACACAGAATTGAAAACAAGTTGTTTTAGAGATTAAGGATGGTTACCTTCTTTACATTTGCCCTTTTTTCTCTCTGCAATTTCTGCAGGTGTGTTTTGTGTTTAAGAATGTGATATGTAAAAACATATGCCTAGAACTATAGAATAACATATAGCTCAGAGTTTCACTCTTAAGAGACAAGAAGAATTGAAAGCATTTTAGGAAATAGCAAACTCGCATCTCATTTTGTGTTTGGTCTCTGGTGTGGCAATGGGCTAAATTGCCTGAATTATTAAGTCACTACCCTCTTTTCTATGTTAGCCAAACTTATGTAGCTGATTTTAAGTTACAATACTGCTTTGTTGAATCTCTTCACTTTTTTCCACCTTCCTTCAATAAGGAACTGTATAAGCACTTGAGTAATTTACATGAAAGCCTGTGTAGTAGGAGAAGGCCATCTATAGGGGACGTAATGCTGAGGGCTACCCTGAGGGCAGGAGGAAGACAGCTGCTTCCAGGTTTGAACTCAGGATAGATCAACCACCTGGGTATCGTTGCACTCTCAGAACAGCCCCAGGGTCTTGGATTCCACCAGGGTTTCACAAACTCCTACCTGAATTCTGAGACTCCCACAGAGAGGCTTTTGACTGTGGATGGATGCAGAATTATTCTTAACGGATGTGGGGATATGAGTGGATCACCTTCCATTTTGCCATTTTGGTTTATCACAATTTCCCAAACAGTCATCTTGATGTTGAGTAATGGGTTTCAACTTCAAGGAAATAACATTTTGATAAATAAATATAGCCATGCGGCAAAGGTTGGAAAACTGCCTATTGGTTACTATTGTGTAGTACACCAGGGTGACCAATTCAGTCATACCCACACCTCAGCATCACATAATATAGCTCTGTAACAATCCTGTACATGTACCTCATGCTTCTAAAATAAAAGTTGAAAAAGAAAAAAAATATGTAGCTGTATTAAGACTCAATTAAGAGAGGTTATAGTGTTGTACATTTTTCCTTTCCTCTCAAGCAAATTAAGGATTACATAGAAATTTAAAATAAGATGTTCATGTGTTAAATTGTCCATGGAAAACTGAACATTCATTGTATAGATTTATGTAGAATTTTAACATGTCAAAAACCATTATTTAAAACAAGAATAAAGAACCTTAAAATATATACATGTTTTTAAAAATCTCTTAGTGAATGTTAACAGATGTTAACTAAACCATTGGATTAGTTTAAAAGCTTTGGCAGGCACACCTCATTCATTGTGCTAATGATGTCCTTTGGCAGCAGGAAGGAAAGAATATTGATTTACCAAAGATGTGAATAGATATGCATGTTTAGTATAAATCCCTGCTGTGAGGATTCCTTTGACTTAGTTTAAAAATGTATACAGGTTCTTACTGAGAATGAGGAGAAAGGGAAAAACATGCAGATACCTTTGAGAATTTATAACCTGAGATAAGACTACAGCAAAGATTTTAAAATGAAATAATTCACTTGATACAGTTCTACAAAAATTATTTGTATTGCTATATACTAGCAATCAACAGTTGAAAATTTAAAAAATTTTAAAATTCTACTTATAATACCATCAAAACATGTAATATTTAGCTTAAATCTAAAAGAATATGCATAAATCTATAAATAATAAAAGAAACCAAAGGAGACTTAAATGAAGAGCTATACCAGGTTCAAGGACCAGAAGACTGTTGTTAAGATGCTTTTTTTTTTTTTAAATAGACGCAGTGCATTCTCAATAAAAAGTTCAGCAGGCTTTTTTTGCAGAGATGAACAAGCTTTTTAAAAATTTTATATGGAAAAGGGAAGGAACTTGTATAGCCAGTAGAATCTTGGAAAAAAAGTTGATTTAAGATTTACTATAAAGTCACAGTAATCAAAACAGTTGGAACAAAGCAGAGTCTTCATATATATGGCGATTTATTTTCAACAAATGGTGCTGTAACAATTGGACATCTACTTGCAATTAAAAAAAAAGGAAGAAAGAAAAATACCTTTGACCCATATCTTACTATAGAAAAAAAAAATGAACTCAAAATACGTAATCTAAATGGAGACCCTAAAAATAGAAGAAAATAGTATCTCTGTGTCTTTGGGCTAGCCAAAGTGTTCTTAGATACAGCACTAGGAGCATGCTCCATTAAGGAAAAAAGTCATAAAATACACTTTATACAAATTAAAAACTCTTCACAAAAGACAGTTAAGAAAATAAAAAGGTAATCCACAAACTGGGACAAAATATTTGGAAAATAAATATCTGACAAAAGACTTTTAGGACCAGAATATTTAAAGACCTCTCAATTCAATCATAGGAAAATGAACGACCCAACAAGATAAAATAGACATAAGACATTTCACTGAAGAAGTTCTACAGATGAGATTTCAGATGCTGGATTTCAAATTATGGACTAGCAAGGATGTGGAACAGCTATAGCTCTTATACTTTGCTGGTGGGGATGCAATTTCTTATGAAGTTAGAAATATACTTAACTGTATGGCCCAGTGATCCCACTTAATAGGTATCTGGCCAGATGAAGAATTGAAAACTTTTATTGACACAAAAGCCTGTTTATGAATGTGTGCAGTGGCTTTCTTCATAATTGCAAAAAACTGTAAACAACCTAAATGTTCTTGGCTGATAAATATAGATAAACTATGGTTCATCTATGGAATATTACTGAGTGATAAAAAGTAGTTTTCTTATATATACAGTAACATAAATGAGTCTTACATGCATTATTCTAAGTGAACAAAATCTAAACTTAAAAGACTACATACTGTGTGCTTCCATTTAGATGATGTTCTGATAAAGGCAAAATCATAGGAACGGAAAGCAGATTGTTGGTTGCCTAAGGGCTAGTGGCCTGAAAAATTTTTGGAAGGGTAATGAAACAGTTCTAGAGTTTGATGGTGTTTGTGGTTTTATGATATATATGTGTTTGTCAAAATTCAGAGAAGTGTACATTTGTTAGAAAGAATTGGGTAATTATACCATAATTTTTAAAAATATTAAATGAAAATGGTTTGTCTTGAATCTTGATTAGTTAATTCATGCTTTTTGGTTGTTACTCAGAAATGAACTATCTTGCTATTCAGTAATATTAGAGAAGGCAACAAAGTTGATGTATTTTGTACCCATGTCACTGTACAAAATACTGCATTATTGAATTATAAAAGGAAGCAATGCATTTTGTAACCTAAAAGACACTTCTGTAGTCTCAGTTTGTATTATGTAACATGCTAAATGATTGCCTCTTCAGCACAGTTGGTGGGTCAATTATTGAAAACAAGGAGCAGAAATTTGTTAGGGAAGTTAGGGAGCTCTTTCCACAGAGAAAAAGCTGAGAAAGACTGGAGAAAATTAAACAAAACTCTAGGATTGAGAAAAGAGAAAAACTGTTATTAAATCCAGGTCTTAATAACAGAAAAACTGTTATTAAATCCTAAAGTATTTAGGATCAGAGGAGAAAAGATGTAAGGAGAATAGCATTAGATGAAAACTGGATAATAGCAACTTAGAAACCATTGGTAGATAATCTCCTTAGGTACGTTATCTTAACTTTTCCAAATAATGCTGCAGTGTTTAGTTGGTAGCAATTTGTTGTAAGGTGGAAAAATGATACCTTGCAGTAATTTCTTTATTGTTAACTTCTTTTTATCTGTTATAGACTATGATCTTGTAACAATGAGAGGTAATAGAAGAACAGATCATGTATTTTTAGATATGTAGCTGTTAAGATTCTTTCTTAAGGGAAAGAAACAAGCCCAGTCAGTGTTCTGTATAGCACCTTGCATATGCTGAATGTTCAATAATTGATTCGATATTTGTTCATGTAGTAACTAAAACAAAATTATTACAGTAAGTAAAGCTAATGGGTATTTTTCTTTTATACCTCTTCAAGGTGGAATAAGCTATTGCTTTTGACCCATTAGCTTTAAGACTATTATCTTTAGCATCATTTTGCCCTTCTACTGACACCTCTCTGAGCAGTAACTTTTTTTCCCTGATGTTCCAACTTTATTTTTTTTCACAGGCTGTAGTCAAGCTTGCAGATAATGTTCCAACTTTAGATAGATGAAAAGAAAAATGCCTTTCTTCTTTTTTTGGAGGGAGAGGGTGGTGGGAGGAGAATCCATTGAGGATCCTTAGAAATAGTATTTCAGGATTTTCCCCCCTGTGAGTTTTTGTTTCACATCAGCTCTGTGGTCATGGTTGATTTCACAGTCATCAGTGTCACCATTCTTCATCATCACAGTTAGAAACAGAGTTTGGATCATGGCTTAATAAGAACCTGGCGTTTTACTCTATTTTCAGCATTGTTGATGCTCTTCTGAGCCTCAGCTAGACATTATGTGCCTCATTGTGGAGGCACAAAAAAGTGATGGGGAGAGCTCTTTATTCTTACTACATTTTTAGGATTTGGGGGATTATTACAGTTTTGTCTGTTTCAGCATAGATATGTAACCTTTCAGATGGTCTTCTTTCAGTATCATGCCTTTGAGATTCATCCAAGTTTTTACATGCATTATGGTTTAATAAGTGAAAAAAATTTTATGTGATAAAATATTTTTCTTAAAAGTGTTTATCTTTTTAATGCTAATTTCATTGTTTTTTTCCATTCAGATTTGTGTTTTAAATCCTGTGGTTTAAAAACATTCCCATTGTTTAATTGCAGGTGATTTTGCAGTTCTTCTTAAAGCAGGCATGACTGTAAAGCAAGCCATTGTATACAACCTCCTCTCTGCCATGATGGCTTACATAGGCATGCTCATAGGCACAGCTGTTGGTCAGTATGCCAATAACATCACACTTTGGATCTTTGCAATCACTGCAGGCATGTTCCTCTATGTAGCCTTGGTGGATATGGTAAGATATTTTGTATTTTTTTGTGGTACTAAATCTGCAAATGAAAGAAATCCTTGGAAGTGATTTGAAGTCAAACTGTTTTTAAAAATGTAACTCATTTTAAAGACATAATATCCTAAATAAACTCTTAAGGAAAGACATTTAAGTAGGAGGTTTCCTTTTATGGAAACCAGTTGAGTTGCTGGAAATGATGTTACTATTTAATCATTAGCAATAGAGTTTTAATTACATAATTATTATACTACTTTGAAGATGTTATAATATTGGGGTAGATGTGTTTTATTTTTGTTAGTGAAATAAGTTTGTGAGCTTGTTTTATGGCAAACAGGAGAGCCAGTCTTTTTTAGGAAGTGGTATATATTCCATAGGGTTTATATAATTTATTACAAAATTTAGCTTAAAGTTAAATGTAAATGCTAAGAATTTGTTTTATTTTGATTTTACTTTAATATCCCAAATATGTTAGACAGTACATTTACAGAACTAGCAATTAGGGTTTTTTTTGTTGTTGTTAGTTTGTTTTTGACTAGATATGATATTTTCTTTTTCTAGTAAGATCATAACAGTCTTATTTCAGAATTATGCAGCTTATTTTTTATTTATTTATTTTTTGAAATAGGGTCTTGCTCTGTTTCCCATACTGGAGTGCAGTGGTACGAACATGGCTCACTGAAGCCTCAACCACCTGGGCTCAAGTGATACTCCTGCCTCAGCCCCTGAGTAGCTAGGACTACTTACACATACCTGCCACCACAGCCAGCAAAAAAATTTTTTTTTTTTTACTTTTTTTTTTTAATAGAAATAGGGTCTTGCTATGTTGCCCAGGCTGGTCTCAAACTCCTGGGCTCAAGCATTCCTACTGCCTCAGCCTCTCAAAGTGCATGGGATTACAAGTATGAGCCACCATACCTGGCCCAGCCTAAATTTTTAATCACAAAATTAATGCCTATTTATTTATAGAAGGTTTTGAAAATGTAAATAATTATTTCTTCTTTTAGTTAACAAAGTTACCTAAAAGTAGTCATCTTCCCTGCTGACTTTTAATATTTCATTTCCTATTCTCACCTTCAACTGATAACCTTGCTTCTGATTTCATGGAGCCATCAATCCACAAGTTCTTATCATCACTTCTGCTTACCTTGCTGTATCTATGCCCATTTACCTTCTTTCCTGTTACTAAAAGGAAACTTCCTAGTAGCTGGTGTTCCTGCAAACTGCTCCCTAGAACTTATCCCCTCTGAACTCCCTTAATTTCTCCCCTTTCTTTCCCATACCATTTCCCCCTTTCTGCTGGATTATTTCTGTTAGCCTATAAACGTCGTATTACTTCTCCCTTCTTAAAAAGGTGGGGGACCTCGCTTAGTTCCAACTTCCCCTTTAGCTATCACCGTATTGCTGCTCTCTTCTAGGAAATTTTCATTGGTTTGTTTGGTTTGGTTTTGGGTTATTTTTTGAGACAGAGTCTCACTCTGTTACCCCGGCGGGAGTGCAATGGTGCAGTCGTGGCTCCCTGCAGCCTCAACTCCCGGGCTCAAGTAATCCTCCTGCCTCTACTGCCTGAGTAGCTGGGACCACAGGTGCACAACACCATGCCTAATTTTTTTTTTAAGTTTTTGTAGACATGGAGTCTGTGTTACCCAGGCTGGTCTTGAATGCTTGGCCTCAAGCCGTGCTCTTGCGTCAGCATTCCAAAGTGCTGAGATTATAGGTGTAAGCCACCATGGCCTGCCCATTGTTTATTTTTAAATTTTCCTTTTTTTTTTTTTAAGCCAAAACTTAATCAAGTTTCCTCCCTGACTTTTCTGCCAGAACTTCTTTTGTCAAATTAACCGTATATAAAAACTAGTGTTGTAATTAGGGGGAAAAGTACCAAATACATATACGCAAATATTAGAGTCATATTCAGATTTGCAAAAAAGGCGTAATGACCTGTTTACCATGCCACTGTTTGTGAAATCTGCAATGGTTGATAAAAAATCCATATGAATACAGTACTAATAGGTAGCGAATTACACCAATTAAATAAGCAGCTCAAATTCGTAAGTCTAAAGACCCAATATCCCTAAGTGTTCATCTCAGTTTTAACATGGTTTCATCTTATTGTTACCTCATCAGAAGAGATGAGTTTAATAACTCTTCCCTCCATGCTATAGTTCTTAAATATTAACTTCAGGAGATTGCTAAATATACCGTAGCACTGTCAGAGCATAGTGGTTTAATTAATTGTACCCATTATTTAATAACAAATAATGATGTTTCTTCCTAGACAGAAGTATGAATTAAGAATTACATGATTTAACACTATATTTTCTCCTCCCTAAACCCAAAGCACCAAGATACTGTTTTGGAGCACAACGTAGTGTCCAAGAGAGTAGCATTTCAGTGTCATCTGTCTGTAGATATTGATTGCAAATTTGAATTATGTTTGCAGAAAAGTGAAAGTAAAAGTTGGAAGTAGCAATTCTTTCACAATTTTGATTAGGTTTGGGTGGAAAGAATTTATGTCTATAATTATACAATGTATTTCTTCCACAAATCTTATTGACTTACATAAGTTAAAGGAATTTAATTTTTATATTTTGAATCTACAGATTATTATTAGATTTAATAGTATGTGGTATGCTTTAGAAATTGAAGTATATAAACTTTTAAAAGCACTATGCCTTCAAAGACAACAATTTTCTGATTTTTGAAATTTTATCAATATTAAGAGAATAGGGTACACTATGGGGGCACTGTGCATGACTTGGTACTAGTTATGCCAGATAGCTTTGCTATTTTCTGTGTGTGTTATTGGAAGGGCATAGAAATGCCAATTTGGATTTGTCACCAAATATTTCTTTGCTGTCATGTGCAGTGGGAATGAGAATTTCAAGTGGAAAAGACTGAAGAAGTGATACCATTTTGAATTAGATATTTCCCAAAAGAGTCTGCCTTTCTTAGTTTAAGATATATTAGTAGATGTGGGAATTGTGGTGATATTTTTTTGAGTGTTTTAATGCAATAAGTTGTTTTATACTTTAGCATAAAGTAAAATGTCGGAATTGATAAGGTCAGTGGATGTTAACTGTTTGAAAAGACTAATGTGTATATTTTAAGTGTTTGTTGTGGGGGTTGATGAGGAGGGAACAGAGTTGGTGTTGACTTAATGACTAGCAAAAGCATAAAATTTCTTCAGTATTTGACTAAAATATATCTGTGTTCAATAAAATATTTTATTTATAAATAAATATGAATATAAATAATTATTGAACACAATATATAGCATTGTGTTCAATAAAATAATTATAATTAATTTTAGTCATTAATTTTCTTAAGTAGGAAAAATGTTTTTAAAAATTGTTTTGAGTGGAAGTATTACACAAATTTAATGTGAAGATGTGTTTTTCTAGCTTCCAGAAATGTTGCATGGTGATGGTGACAATGAAGAACATGGCTTTTGTCCTGTGGGGCAATTCATTCTTCAAAATTTAGGATTGCTCTTTGGATTTGCCATTATGCTGGTGATTGCCCTCTATGAAGACAAAATTGTGTTTGACATCCAGTTTTGACCTTTTCCAGTAATCACTTGATTATGAGAATGTTACCATGCAGCTTTGCATCTGTTCCTTATACTGTATGCACATTGCTCAAAGGAAAGTCAGTGGCTTGCACTACTTACAAGTTCCATAGATTTGAGCCTAACCACAAAAGGCTGGTGCTCAGTACTGTTTTCCCTGCATGTAGGAGTCTTTTAAAAATATAAAGCTTGTGATAAAGAGAGGAGAATACGGGACTCCATGAACCAGTGTTGATATGTTTAAGACTTGACAAAATAATCATATAAAACACTAAAGTAGTCTATTAGTAGAAACTTCTGTGGCTATGCAGAAATAGAGATTGAACCAAAAAAAATCATTTAAACTTCTTTAAAAATATTTTAAATGGACTTTGGGGAGACATTTTTGTGTGTTTTAAGAATGAACTGTAGTGCTCTTTAATTCAGCTACATATATACATGTGATAGGGATCAACTTGACACAACTTTGAAACTGCATAAAGTAGACATAGGAACTAGACGAAAGCTCAGGCTGCATTAGAGTATGAATTTAGCATTGGGAAAAGCCCTTATTCTTGAATCTAGAGTTACTATTTTTGTATATATTTGCATAGTGTTTAAACCTGCAGCCTAAACTACTGAAATTTGTGGTTATATGTCTGTGTGAGCTTCAGTTTAATGAAAGATCCATAATGGTTCTTTGTGTTGTTACAATACTTGGTGTTGGGATGGTCTGTTTTTGTTTGTTTTTTTAACTTTAATTTTTTTTTTGAGGGGGGAGGTGAGGCTTTAGAGCATGTGGTCAATGTTCTTTTTTAAAAATTGTAACCCTCTAGACAATATCAAAGAAATGAATCAAACGTGCTTTAAATAGTTGATTTTCCTACTTTAACAGTTCCAACTAGTTAATTGGGAAATGTAAGTTCTGAATGTTCACATTGCTTTACCAGTTTGGCGTTGGAACCAAGAGCACATGCTGTGGCTGGCTGCAAGGTTGTAAAGCAGAAAATCCAAGTTTACCGTGTGTGTAATCTATACATGAAGTGTCAATTTAGAAGAGTTAACTAGGATAAACTCCATTATTACCATGGCTGTGATGGTATCCAAATGACTTGGAAGATACATTTAAATTACTCAGCTGAAATCACTTGATCATCTTGTGCCAAGATATGCTGTTGGTGCCTGATAGGGATTAGTCTCTTTTTTAAAGGTGCCCTATTCTCCTACCAAATTGTGAATGATTTGTGAGAAGTGCAAGCCATGTTTATCCTGAATTTTGACTTAATAATTTGTATTACTAGTCATATGCATGTAGCTTTCTGTTTACATCCTGTGCCACATGGTCTTCATTTATGCCAGGTAAACTATTTGAACTACGTGCAGCTAGCTTTGTTTTAATCTGCTTGGCAACCAGTGTAGCTGCTGTAACAATCTTATTGTTCAAATATAATAAGCGCCAAACTTTTCCATTCCATCTAAAATGTTGTCATTTAGTCCTCCTCTTTTCTCCTGTTCTTTTCCTCTTACTCTGTGAACTTTAAAACAAAAATAAAACTTCGAGAGCAGCACATGCATCCAGGTATTTATAGATAATTGCCAGTGTTTCTTCTGTATGCTATAAGTAAGGGAGCTTAGGTGTTATTTCTTTAATTTATGCTTAAATTTGAAAAGTTATTTCTGACTTTCTGTATGGCCTCCTTATAATAAGTAAGAGTTTTATACATAGATTATTTTCAGCATTGGGCACTGAATTAGGACAGTCCTCATCTCATTGCTTGGCCCTTCAAGCAACCTAGCTAAAAGGTGCTGATATTTTATTTAGTACTGCCAACTTCAAGTGATTCATATAACTTGATTTCTGAACCAGGATATATTTATAGTTCATTTTTGGGTTTTTATGCCCAAGGAGTATTCTGCATTCCAGCATTAAATCTGCTTCATTTAAAACTTTTATAAAAGCAACAGCTGGAATATACTCCCAGTTTTAAATGCCTGATTTAAAGCAAGTGGGTTATGCTGAACTATGTAAAGTTTTATATTCTCTCAAAAGTCATTCTATCTTTATTTGCTAGATTTAAAAAATCTTAAGAGGGCTGTAACAGTTGCTGCTAGTATTTTGTTAGGGTTCCACCAGTATTTAGTTTTCACATCATTGTAATGTATAGTTTCAAGTCTTACTAGACAATCTGAATTCCACTACATTTCTGTTGGCTCCAACATTCCTTTTAGCTTGACGAGTCTAATTTAAAATGTGTTTGTTGGAGGTCATTAATGTTACTTGTACAATGCTGTCACTGTGTGACATCCATATGAATTTTGGTATATATCACATTGCATTCA
The DNA here is from genome assembly GCA_963574635.1 of Cheracebus regulus. Lineage (NCBI taxonomy): Eukaryota > Metazoa > Chordata > Mammalia > Primates > Pitheciidae > Cheracebus > Cheracebus regulus. The sequence continues at coordinate 26,505 of CAUYQU010092272.1, forward strand.
ATCAGCTGTGATTATGCTTAGAAATACTTTAGTAACTAGATGCAGTGTGAATTTTTTCCATTAACAATAAGTCAGTGGCTTAAATGTGATTATGGTCCTGCAAGGTGATTCTTGCTAAAATATCTAAACTTTTGTTTTAACTGAATCATTTTTTTTTTAACTTAAAAAGCTGGAAATTATCAAATGCTGTTTTTTTTTTTCATTGTCAACAGTGATGTGTCATTTTATGTATGTTCCTAATGGTTATGGAACTCCTCCAAAATAAAGTTATTCAAAGAAAGCAAATATGCCAATGTGTTTTCTTTAGTTTTTATTTCAGAGCATTTCCTTACATTGAAGTATGAATCATATTAATCTGTATTTGCGTAAGTAAATTCGTAATTAGGTATAGCTTTAGTCAAATGTATTTAAACCAAAAAAAATGCTTAAGTAGTAAAATATGCTTTCTATTCAGCCATCCAACAAGAAACAGGAACAAGGAAGTGACATCTTCCGGTTATGAATTAAGCTGACATAACAGTGCTACACCTCGTCCAATCCAGTGCTCCTTGGGTTGGTCAGAGGGAAGAGTCATGGCAATCACAAAATTCGTGGAATGGCCAGTGGTGGATAAGGTTCCTCTCCGCTCACTTGTCTTATACAATGGAGCAACATAACTTGGCCGTTTTGGTATATCTGCCCTCTTACAGGGCTTTAGCCACATCTGGAAGAAAGTATGTAACACCTCTTTAAATCAAAGCTGTTACATGTACATGTGTTTCAGCCTACTATAATATTCTCAGAGTAAGGTTGGTTATGTATGCAAATTTATGTGGCTCGACTAGATTTTCACCAGCAGTGCTGTGTGCTCAAAACATTTTATAGAACTCTTATAACAGAAAAAAATAGTTTTCACCTACTCTGTCTAAAAGCATATTTTCCAACTCTTCACCTCTCAGCCACTCTTAACCTGGGAAATGACTTTTCGTACTTATAATGATAAAATCCAATACATTTTCAAAGGAGAGAATTGCCACCACTGATACTCAGAATCATGTGCCTTTATATTAATTGAAAGACAGTCCCCACAAATACTGAAGGGATTTTTATCAACTGTATAACTAGAGAACCTTCCCATTTCAAGAGACTATTTTAAAGGAGATATATATATTATGCTGTTTATAATTGCATTCCTTTATAACCACCGTCTATCCCCCATTCTTTTTAGTCATTAACCAAGTTCCTAAAATTTACTGTTGAACCTCACCAACCTTAAAAATGAGGTTTTGGGGCAATTTGATCTTTGAATGCAACGGTAAGAACAAACTATGATCATAAAGATAATTTAATTCAATTTCTTTTTCTGGAGTAGAAGTAATAGCAATTCTCAAGATGATAGGACTCCAATGTTCAGACCCCTTTTTTAGGATTCTTAGGTCAAAACACAGATTGTTGAAGGAGCTTATAAGGATGTGAGTTTCTCCATTTTCTCCCACTTAATTGTAGAGTCCAGACTTTCATGAGGGGGATCCACAAGGCAGTTTTGCAAGTGTTACCTACAATGTAAGACTTAGAGCACTCTTCTTAACTCAGGGTTGTATTTCATTTCAACCCCAGGGAATGAGAATTTTTATTTCTAACTAGCTTCTTATTCAGGAGAATCATTATCCATTTAGAAATAAATTTCTTCTTCTACACAGTGCAGGTTACTTAAGAGTTTCCATGTGAAATAAATTTTGATCAACTCCTGAAATTGCAGACATTTATTTGTCGTTCCAACTTTCAATTTGGGTCTTACATTTTAAACTTTTGTGCCCACAGTTATTTAAAAATATATGACAGATTTCTCGCAATTGGCTGTCAGTCGACCCCTCACTGATTGTTACAGCTGCTCTGAAGGCCTTTTTACCTGTCTTTGAGCTGCTTCGAGAATCCAGCAAACAGAACTCACATAAATCCCACTGCTTATATTTTATCACACCATCCCAGACCTACCCTTCAAATTGTGGTAAAATATCTTAAGCTATTTATGATGCAGTTATAGATGGAGACAATTATAAAGCTTAATCTGCCAATGCTGGAGATAGGTGCCTAGGAAATGTAGCTTTTTAAATTGATGGTTTTCATAATCTTTTAAAAAGTATAAGAAAAAATATAATGAACACGCGTGTGTGTATGTATTTACAACTGACCTCACTATTTGTGGATTCCACATTTCCAAATTTGCCTACTCACCAAAGTTTATTTATAATCCTAAATTTGGCAACACTGTCGTGCTTTTTGGCGGACATTGGCAGAGCATCAGAGATGTGCGTTATCCATCACACGTTCCCAGCTCAGGTTGAACCAGGTGAGGCTCTGCTTTCTTGTTTCAACTCTCATGACCGTAAACAAGTGTCCTTTTCGTGGTCTACTTAGTTCCAGGTTTTTCACATTTTTGTGTTTTTGTTGGTGATTTCACTGTTTAAAATGGCCCCTAAGTGTAATGCAGTGCTGTCTAATGTTTCTAAGTGCAAGAAGGCTGATGTGCCTCATAGAAAAAATATTCGCTTGTGCCTCAACGAAACTCATAGCATTTTGACTGTGAGTTGTTAATGATTCAACATTGTATATTAAATAATGTATCTTTAAACAGAAATAAAACAAAGTTCTTTATTGATCAGCTAACAAAAACGTTGTGACCAAAGAAAGAACCTTGTATTTTCCCAGGATCGGTGGTTCAGTATTTGCTAATTCAGTTCTGGAAACAACTTTATGGAATGTAATTACCATGAATAACAAGAATTAACTCTATATATGTGTGCTTATATATATACATATGTATACACATATGCTCACAAGATGGGGTCTACTTTATATATAAAATATATATCATTAGAATTTACTAACCACAGGCACTGTATCATAAAGAATTTTGGGATGCGATTCTGCAAGTTTTTTGATCTTTCTATTCCAGGAAGCTCCATCCAGAAATAATCCATGAATGAAAACACCTAAATATAAAAGAAACACATTAATATAACACTTTACACATTTTGATTTAGTTCTGAATCTGAAATTTCTACATGTAAGTACCATGCAGGTGATAGATTTGTAGCCTAAGACTTGTTTTCCAATGAAAGCAATCTCCTGGGTGTTTTAACATCCATATTTCAAGAACATTTAAACTTTGCCTAGTGAAATAATGCAACAGTAAAAATAGGCATGGAAGACAAAAGAGGAAAGACATTTTAAATGAGTCTATGGGAAGTTCTCAGTGTTTGTGAACATTACCAAATTTACATTTTTAATTGGTTAGTGGTTATACTGTTTTCAGAAGCTATGAAATCTGGAAAAAAAAAAATAGTTCTTAATGTAATAGGGATCCAGTGTCTTGTAGGCAACATATGAGCAAAGTACCCTTCTATAGATCTCTAAATTCATAGAATTAAATTGCTCCTTCCCTTTTAGAATTTATTTTTACTGCCAAGAGCTCTCCTTAGCCCCTGCCCTCATAAAATTAAAAGTATAGGCCGGGCATTGTGGCTCATGCCTGTAATCTCAGCACTTTGGGTGGGCGGATCACAAGGTCAGGAGTTCGAGACCAGCCTGGCCAACATGGTGAAACCCCAACTCTACTAAAATAGAAAAATTAGCCAGGCGCAGTGTAATCCCAGCTACTTGGGAGGCAGAGGCAAGAGAATTGCTTGAACCCGGGAGGTGGACGTTGCAGTAAGCCAAGATCGCACCACTGCACTCTAGCCTGGGTGACAGAGCAAGACTCTGTCTCAAAACAATGGCAACAACAACAAAAAATATAACCCTGAAAGACATCAGCAGTGCTGCTCAAACTTCAACCCAAATGCCACCTTCTGCCTTTTACAATGATAAGAATTAGAAAAAAATTCTTGCATCTGAATTAAATACTTAAGAATTAACTATAACTCCTTTAAGAAAACTTTCCTTGAGAAATGTGATGTTTTCAAACTTCTACCAAAATACTCAGTAGTAGGCCATAGAGAAAGCAGCTAAGCATGAGAGCCAGATGGCCTGGTCTGAATCTCAACTCTGTCAATTACTAGCTGTGAGACCTTCAGCAAGTTACTTAATCCTCTTGAGCCTTAGTTTCCACCTTGTCTAATGGTGGTAATAGTAGTATCTGAGCTCTAGGGGTATTGTGAGAACTCAGTATAAATGACTGGGCAGTCTGGATCCCCGCAGTGGCACAGAGCAGCCCCACAGTAAGTATCCCTGCCATTTCCTTGATTTGCTTTTACCCAACTTAAACATTTCTTTGCTCCATTGCCAAATTTGAACCAAATTATTTATCCTTCTGGTATGTTGCTAAATTCATCTAACTATACTTAAAAATTTATTTATTTATTTATTTTTGAGATAGAGTCTTGCTCTGTTGCCCAAGCTGGAGTGCAGTAGCGCGATCTCGGCTCACTGCAACCTCCGCCTCCTGGGTTCAAGATATTCTCCTGCCTCAGCCTCCTAGGTAGCTGAGATTACAAGTGCATGCCAGCACACCCAGCTTATTTTTGTATTTTTGGTAGACAGAGGGTTTCACCATGTTGGTCAGGCTGGTCTTGAACCCCTAACCTTGTGGTCTGCCCGTGTCGACCTCCCAAAGTGCTGGGATTACGGCTTGAGCCACCAGGCCCAGCCTATACTTTTAATTTCATGAGGGCAGGGGCTCAAACTCATACTTATTAGTGTCTTTTATTACATATCATAGTGAGCTGTATGAAAAAAGTTATTAAGGAAACAAACAACTTAGCAGAAGGTTGTTAAATTTCCTTCTGTATTTGTTTTATTTATTTTAAAAGCCTCCAGTGGGATAAAGTTTCTTCTGAGTATATTAAGATAAAGGGATTTTGAACAAATGATCAGAATAATGGTAAGTTAAGCATCTGTGGCTGAAAAATAGGATTTTTAAGATATCATGTCCCAATGATTCTTTATTCCTTGCATTTGTTGTTCTTAAATGTGTTTCTGCAATAACTGTTTAAGTATTAGAGACTGGAATAAAAGGTATCTTTTAAAGATTGGGTTAGAGTCCACAAATTTTTAGTGGATTCCAGTAGCATAATTTTTGGAATTTCCCCAGTACCATTTGAGGGCCTTTATGTGCTAGACACTGAGAGGCACTCAGGAAAGAATGGTGCAGACAAACAAGCTCACCGCTCTCCTGGTATCTGTATATAGTGGGGGAGACAGAATAATAAAGAAACACATAAAATAATTACAGTCTAACTGATGCTTTGAAGTTAATAAGCAGAGTTGTAAGACAGGAGAGTAAGGTGAAATAGGCAGCTCCAACAGATGGAAGCTCATGCTAATAACCAGTAATTTAAGCCGAGAACTGAAGATTAAGAAGTGTACACCGTGCTGAGTCTGGGCTTAGGAACAAAGATTCCAAACAGAAAAGAACATTAGCCATTCTAGAAACTGTCAGGAAGTTAGTGTGACCTGAGCATAGTGGCACATGACGAGACTGTATGGGTGGGCAGCGGCTAGAACATGCCTGGCCTCACTGTCACCACAAGGGGTCTGGATTTTACTCAAACCCCAAGGGGAAGAATGACACGATTAACTTATTTAGTTGTCTGGATTTTCATTGGAGACCAAAGGCTGATATGTTTTCATTTTAAAAAAAAATTCTGTGGCTTCTGTACAAATAAAGGGCAATAAATGGGTAATGACACGAGGGAGACAGGATAAAGGCTAGAGCAGAAGGCAAGCTAAAAGTGGTGGGGCCAAACCTGTAATCCCAGCACTTTGGGAGGCCAAGGTGAGTGGATTCTTTGAGCTCAGGAGTCCAAGATGAGCCTGGACAATACAAGGAGACCCAGTCTATACAAAAAATGAAAAAAACTAGCTAGCTGGGCATGGTGGCACACGCCTCTGGTTCCAGCTACTCAGGAGGCTAAGTGGGAGGATCACTTTGGCCCAGGAGATCAAGGCTGCAGTAAGCCAAGATAGTACCACTGTACTGTAGCCTGGGTGACAGAGTGAGACCTTATCTCAAAAAAAAAAAAAAAAAAAAAAAAAAAAAAAAAAACAGGATGGTGGCAGTAGGACTGTATGTGAGCAACTGCTCTGATAGGAACAGATGAGGGAGGAGAAGAATGAAAAATTCCTAGGTTTCTGGTTGGATGGTGGTGCCATTTAATAAATTATTCATTTTACATATTCAGGAGACACCAAAGTGGAGATTTCAGGTTGTCAATTGGATATGGAGATCTAGATCTTAGAGGAAAGATCTAGATTGGAGATTCAGAGATTTATATTTGGAGGACATAAGCAAAGAAGATAATAACAAAAAATAATAAGGTCACTTGGGGATAGGATGCTATCAGAAAAGAGAAATAGTCCCAGGACTGAGTCCATGGAAACTAGTATTAGGGGAGCCTAAGCCACTCAAGCAGCATGAATGTGGCCAATGAGATAAGGAAAACCAGGAGAGGATGATGTCCTGGAAACGGAGAAGTACATCTCTAGAAAGATGAAAGGTAGATAAGAAGTAGGAAGTGAGAACCTCCAGATAGCATGTAAAGACAATTCTTTTGAGAAATTCTGCTATAATTGTGAGCAGAGATAGGGACAGTAGCTGAGGGGGATGTAGAAAGACAATTGAAGTGGTTGATTTAAGATGAGAGATTCTAGAGCATGTTGTGGGTTGACAGGAATTATCTAGCAATGAGAGAAAAATCATTTGTTCTGGAAAAAGAGGGCACAATTAAAGGACCAAAGCCCTTTAGAAGGAAAAAGAAAATGAAATCTGGATTCCTTGAGGGTGCAGATGTTGACAAATGTATGGAGGCAGTGGTGCTAAAAACTCTTCAGATGGCTTTTAATTTTTTCCTTGAAAAATAAGGTGAGATGTGCGGACAGAAGGAAGGGCAAAGAGGGCATAAGTGGTTGCTTTGAGAGGTGGAAAGCAAATATCCCCAGGTATAGTAGTGGAATTGCTTCAGAGTGTTACAAACCATCTTGAGATTTGTGACCATCAATTTAAAATAAAACTTCTTGGCACAGTAATGTGATTATCATACACTGCTGTGGTTACATATCTACTTGTTAGTGTCTCCCACCATAGTATAAATTAGTTGAGGGATAAGATCGTAAATTGTTCCCTGTTGATATCTCCAGGGCCTGACAGAAAGTGAGCTAGTGAATTCATCATTCAGCGATGAATAAGAAAGTTGTCTTCAATACATTAGTTCAAGCAGTACACATTAACAGTCACTTAGAGACTAATGCCATTTATATAAAGACAATACAATTTTGGTAAAATTCTGGAATCTGTAGCATTTAAAAAATAACTCTTGTTTAAAATAGTGGCCTTGTCCACTAAATTTGAAATAAAACATCAGGGTAGCCATAAAGTATAGACAATCCATTAAGAAAGATTTCCTCACAATCTTTCAACCACAAAGCAAATGTTTCTATTAATTATATTTTGGAATGATAAGCTATACATTTTCAAATGCTATATATAACAGAACAGAATACATATTTTAGGATTCTACAAAGGTATACTCTTCAAGGAACCAGGAAAAAAACCTTTCCAGTGCTGTACCATGTCCAGTCCCCATAGCCAACATAAGATTACGGCTGATTATCCCATGTGCTATTAATTTGATGATTACTTTCTTCTTAACGTTTTAGAAATAACTTCTAACTTATAAAAGTTTGCAAAAAAAAATACAAAGGACATACATATATCCTTTATCCTGATTCATCTACTGTTATCATTTTCTTCTATTTGCTTCATCATTCCCCCCTCACCCTTCTCTCTCTCTTTCCACCTCCTCACTCATTTGCACTCTGTCTCCCCATAATTTTTTTCTCTGGCATTTAGGGTAAATTACATTCGTCATTATTACTTTTTTAACAGCTGAGAAAAGTAAGCTAGAGTGTCATGTTTTTGTTCAGTGCCCAGAAATGAGCTGACTCATTCTGTCCTTGGACTTACCATCCTCAGGAGCCTGCTTGTATTCTTTGTCTTCCATCACTTCATAGTCAAACCCAAGAAGATCAATGGGAATTGTGTATTTCCTGGCATAGTTCTGCTGAGCACCAGTCAGGAAGGCTTGTGTGAAGAAGAAGCCAGAAAGCCAGAAGACTGGAGGAGGACCAATCTCGTACCATTGCTAGGATGTAAAACATAAGTTGGCTAACAGTAGAGCCTTTCAACCTTTTTTTTTTTTTTTCACAACACGGTCTCACTCTGGTTGCCCAGGCAGGGCTCAGGTGATCCTCCCACCTCAACCTCCCAAGTAGCTGGGAATACAGGCACATGCCACCATGCCTGGCTAATTTTTTATATTTTTAGTTGAGAAGGGATTTTGCTATTTTGCACAGGCTGATCTCAAACTCCTAGACTCAAACAATATGCCTGTCTCAGCCTCCCAGAGTGCTGGGATTACAGGCATGAACCACCACACCTAGTGAGCCTTTCAACTTTTGAATACAACACTGCTTAATAAAATTTATCCAAAGATATTTATTGTCTTTTAGATAAACTAATAAATTACCTCTGAGGAATAACAAGCCATACTATCAAGGCTTTAAAAACAGATAGCATATTCAGTGTTTGTCCTGACTTCAATTTCATACTTATCACATCAGCTTGGGAATTACAATGTCCATTAATGCAAACATAAATGTCTACGTTATACATGCCCCGTAACTCTTTCAGAAAGGCTTCCTACAATAGTGAATATCTAATATGCATTGTTATACAATATATCATGTTATACAGTTGAATAGAAGAGATCCCCATAAAGTCCGGTCAGATGGTAATGTTTTTCACTTTTTTTCTCTCATTAGTCAAGTACCCAACAGAATGTTGCTTTGGAAGTTTTTCTTCCTACTTCACTGAAACAATAAAATTCAACATATAGGAACACAGTATTGTGCCAGGAATTCCTGAAAGAAGCCAGGTAGTGAGACCTTAAAGCCTTTAGAAATGTCAAGATACTTTAATTCTCTGTTCATAACATAGATTCTAATTCTGAGTTAGTTGAATATCGACTTTAATTAGATAGTAAATTAGAGAAGCCAATCTGATGAAATGACTTTGAAAAGCTTTTCCCTCTAAGAGCCCAAGATAGAACTTTATCCTTAAAAAACTATCTTAGTTCCCTAGTGTTGGCTCTAGCAAACAAAAGGCCTGTATTATGAAAAAGGAGTTTAACCATTTTATTCCTGTAGAAATATCTTTATAGGTAGCTGTTGACACATTTTGTACAGACTCTAGGAAATTAATCAGTATTTCTAATAGGTATAATTGTTAATAAGAACATAGTTAAGCACCAATATTACCAGACCATTAGTAGGCTTCTGCCCACTCAACATTTCCAAGACAATTAGCCATTGAGGACATTACTGACTTGGGCTGAACCAGCAATCTAGTAATTTCATGACCTAGAAAAGTGCTGGGAAATGAAGATGTAATTCCCCTCACTGGTAACTTGACTGGCTTTCTAAGATGCTTTGCTGTATTTATTTTAATGTTGACTACTTAGCGGAAAAATCAACATAGCTAGATGTTTTCTCCCTTCATTTAATACTAGCTTTTTGACAGTTCAGTGTAGCAGTTACAAACATCATATGAAATATTAGGAAGTGGTGATTTGTGTCTGGGATGCACAGAAAAACTAGAGAGTAATATCTATTACATTAAGCATTCTGATGAAGAAAAAGAAAACAAGAGAAACTTAACAGTGTATGACCATTTGGATGAACTTACCTGCAAGAATTTTAGTCTTGCAAGGAAGTCATTCACATAGCTGCCAAGTGGTTTAAGGCTTGGGTAGGATTTACCCATCCACATTTCTGGAATTTTGACATTCAGAATGCTGCTAACCACTTCTTCAAGTTCTGTGGACATGACTACAAGCCCCTGAAACATGTTTAACCTTGGTTAGTATCATAGTATAGATATAAATAGCATAATAGTATAAATACCTCCTTCACAATTATCCTTTGTTTACAGTTGTGATTAGTTGAGTCATACAGAAAAGTGGAAATATTTGTCTTTGTTTACAAGTAGGCCATGGAGTCTTTGAACTATTCCTTAGAAAAATATTAATAATTTTAATCTAACCAAAAAAATTTTTTTGAGACAGGGTCTTTCTCTGTTGCCCAGGCTGGAGTGCAGTGGTGGGATCACGGCTCACTGCAACCTTGACCTTCTGGGCTCAACTAATCCTTCCACCACAGGCTCCCAAGTAAGGAGCATGCATCTACAGGCATGTATCACCACACCTGAATAATTTTTTACTTGCATTTTTTTTTTTATATAGGAGGCCAGGGAGGGTGGCTCATGAGTGTAATCCTAGCACTTTGGGGCCAAGGCAGGTGAAACACTTGAGCTCAAGTTCATGATGAGACTGGGCCACATGGGAAAAACCTCATCTCTACAAAAAATACAAAAATTAGCTGGGCATGGTGGTACACACTTGTAGAACCAGCAGCTTGAGGGGCTGAGGCAAAAGGATTGCTTGAACCTGGGAGGTCGAGGCTGCAGTGAGCCAAGATTGTGCCACTGCACTCCAACCTGGGTGACAAAGTGAGACCCTGTCTCAAAAAAAAAAAACTGTAGAGATGGGGTGTGACTATGTTGCCCATGCTGGTCTCAAAGGCCTAGCCTCAAGCAGTCCTTCTGTCTTCACCTCCCAAAGTGCTGGGGTTATCAGCATGAAACACTGCACCTGCACCTGATCTAACCCAATTTTAATAGAAAAAAATCTTATTAATCAATACTTGGCTACTCACTAACTATTAAATCACAGACTAACTTTGACTTAGTTTACTATCTATTAAGTGGATAAGTAATACAGCTCTACACTGCATTCTGGAAAGGATGGTGATAAATATAAAATTAGAAACATTACATAAAATGCTTTGAAAAGCTAAAATGTCCTAGAATTGAATTATGAAGTCTAGTTGACCATTTCCCATTTTAAGTGACTGATGCCCAGGTGTTAAAACTTTGAAGACCCTGAAAATTCCTATTTGACTTTTAATTAGGCCAGATGCTACTGTCATTTCTGTCTTTCCTATAGTTGAAAATATTATTCCAACTAACATATTGAGAAAATTTGGGAGTAAATTTGATGTACTAAATATACACATTTCATTTGCCTTCTTCTCAAAACTCCATTAAAACAGCAGTAAAGGAATTTACTTTGTAAAGACATAAGCCCCCAAGTGTAGAAACAAAGAGGGGAAGAGAAAATGACAACACATTTGTGGGAGCTAGGAAGCATATGGACTCCTGGTAGTAGACTTAGCAGACAGAAGAAACCTGATCCTAAGTTGGCAGGAGGAAAAGCTGAGAATCAGCCATACACCACAGAATACCCCTAAGTCTTGGAAATGAATGTCCTAGGTACTTCTGAAAGTGGGGCGAGGAGGTCAATGTTAAAGATCATTAAAACCTGGTATAAAAAAACAGAATCCTAGATCTTCATCCCCCGCCCCTCAAACTATGCATTGCCTACCTTGAATATAACCCAGAAAGAAAAATGCAGAAATCCCTAGAGTGGGAAATGCCAGGCTCCGTTACGGCTAAAGTTATCATACTGAAATTAGGGGGATTAAGTGAATGTATGAATACTGGATGCTGAGATCCCTGGGGCTTCTTTTCTCTTTTAGTTCCCAGAGTACTAGAAGCCAGCCTTTTATCTTCCAGGAAGGAGACAGGAAGAAGCAGGTCAGGAAGAAATACATAATCATGCTCAATGTTTCTTAAACAGCCTAGCCAGCTAACACCGCATTGAAGACCACAGTCCAGCTAATACTACATTGAAAACCACAGTCCAGCTAGCACTATATTGAAAACCACAGTCCAGCTAACACTATGTTGAAGATCACAGTCCAGCTAACACTACATTGAAGACCACAATCAACAATCACCAGTATTCTTATTATGTTCATTCAACATGACAATGCCCATTCTTACACATAAGCAAACAACCCCAAATTATCAGATGCCAGAAGAGGCTTCTAACATGAAAAGTTTTTCAATTATGCATTCAACTTCTAAACACAAAAAAGATAATTCAGGTTTTTAACTTCTTCTTGTATCAGTTTGGTAACATGTTTTCTCAAGAATTTGTTTAATTTACATTTTAAAATGTATTTACATTTTAAATGTATTGGCATAGGAATGTTTGAGGAGGGAGGCAGAGCAAGATGGCCAATGGAAGCCTCCATAAATCGTTCTCCCTGCAGGAACACCAAATTTAACAACTATCCACACCAAAAAGCAACTTCATAAGAACCAAAAATCAGGTGAATGACCACAGTACCCGGTTTTAACTTTTAATCACTGAAAGAGGCACTGAAGGGGGTAGGGAGGACAGCCTTGAATTGCTGATGCCACTCCTCCTCCATCCCCCAGCAGTGGCCCTGTGGCACTGAGAATCTGTTGCTTGTGGGAGAGTGTAGTGATTGAGACTTCGCACGTGAACTTAGTGCTTCCCTGTCACAGAAGACAGCAACACCAGGAAGAGCTCAGCTGATGCCTGTGAAAGAAGCATGTAGACCAACCCTAGCTAACAGGGGAATCACACGTCTCAGCGGTTGGAACTTGAGATTCAGCAAGCCTTGCCACCACCAGCTAAAGTGCTCTGGGGTTCTAAATAAACTTGAAAGGCAGTCCAGGCCACAGGGACTACAATTCCTAGGGAAGTCCTAGTCCTGTGCTAGACCCAGAGCTAGGGGCTTGTGGGGCATGCCATCTAGTGAGACACCTACCAGGGTGGTTAATGGAGTGCTTGTACCACCCCTCCCTCAATCCCAGGCAGCACAGCTTGCAGCTCCAACTTCCTACTGCTTGAGGAGAGGAAAGGGAAGAGTAAAGAGGACTGTGTCTTTCAACTTGGGGCCAGTTCATCCACAGTGGGATGGGGCACTGGGAACAGTCCTGGGGCCCACATTCTAAGTCCTGGTTCCTGGACAAAATTTCTAAACACTTTTTGGGTCATAAAAGAACCTGCACACTTGAAGGGAAGGGTCTACTCCCGGCAGGATTCACCACCTCCTAACTAAGGAGTTCTTGGGCCCCGAGTAATAAGCAGCAGTAGCCAGGTATACACACCATGGGCCCTGAGTGACTCAGAGCCATGCTGGCTTCAGTTGTGACCCTGCATGTTCCCACCTGTGGTGGCCACTCGGAGAGATTCCCTTTCGAGGAAAGCACAGTGAAGAGTAAAGGGGACTCTGGCTTGCAGCTTAGGTGCCAGCTTGACTGCTACAGTGAGGTCTTAGGGTCCCTGATTCCAGGCCTTGGCTCTGGAAAGGAGTTCAAGCCTAACCTGGGCAACATGTGAAACCCCATCTCTACAAAAAATATAAAAATTAGCTGGGTGTGGTGACGCACATCTATAGTCCCAGCTTCTTGGGGGGCTGAGGCAAGAGGATCACTTGAACCTGGGGGATCAAGCCTGCAGTGAGCCAAGACTGTGCAGCTGCACTCCAGCCTGGGTGTCAAAATGACACCCTGTCTCAAAAAAAGAAAAATTGTAGAGACGGGGTCTCACTATGTTGCCCATGCCAGTCTCAAACTTCTGGCCTCAAGCAATCCCTTTCTTGGCCTCCCAAAATACTGGGATTTGCACCTGCACCTGATCTAACCAAATTTTAATAGAAAAATCTTAATCAATACTTGGCTACTTGCTAGCTATTAAATCACAGATTAACTTTGACTTAGTTTACTTTGTGGGGCCCACTGCTCTAAAGGGTAAGTCCCAGGCTTGGCAACTTTCACCACAAGGTGGCTGAAGAGCCCTTGGGCCTTGAGTGAAGATCAGCAAGTAGCCTGGCAGTACTCGCTATTGACCTGTGGTGATGGTGGCTACAGGGAGAGGCTCTTCTACCTATGGAAAGGGAAACAAAGACAACACAACTGTGTATGAGAAGAGCTTTGTCTTGTGGTTTGGGTGCCAGCTCAGCTGCAGAACAGAGCACCAGATAAATTCTTAAGTTTTCAGGCTTTAGGCTCTGACTCCCAGAGAATGTCTCTGGACTCATCCAGGGCCCAGGGGAACTGACTGCTATGAAGGGAAGGACACAAGCTTGGTTGGGTTTGCCACCTGCTGACTGTAGAGTCCCAGGGCCTTGAGCAAACAGATAGTAGGCAGGAAGTGGTTAAAACAGGCCTTGGATGAGACCCAGTGCTGTGCTGGTTTCAGGTCTGACCCAGCACAGTCTCAACATTGGTAGCAATATGGGTGCTTGTGTCTCCCTTCTCCTAGCTTCAACTCAGCACAGAGAGAGTCCATGTGTTTATGAGAAACAAAGGGAAGAGAACAAGATTCCTTCCCTTGCAATTTAGAGAAGTCTTCTGGACCTTATCCAAGACCACCAAGGCAGTAGTATCTATGAGTCTGAAAGAGCTACAGCATTACTGGGCTTCTAGTGCCCCCTAAAGCAGATACAGTTGCAATAACCAAAAACTTACATTGCAACATCTAAGTCTCTTCAAATATCTGGAAAGCATTCCCAAGAAGCAAGGGTACAAACAAGCCCAGACTGTGAAGACTATGATAAATACTTATCAGTGCCAACACACTGGCAAACATCCACAAGCACCAAGACCATGTAGGATACTGAATGGTGTCTGGGTAGCAAACAATAAAATAAAAAATAAGACCATTCAGAAGACATGACCTTACCAAATAAACTAAATAAGGCACCAATGACCAATCCTAGAGAGAGATTCGTGACCTTTCATACAAAGAATTCAAATAATTGTTTTGAGGAAACTTAAAAAAAAAAAAAATTCCAGGTAACACCAAGAAGGAATCCAGAATCCTAATAGATAAATTTAACAGAGAGTGAGATAATTAAAAATAAGCAGAAATTCTGGAGCTAAAAAATGCAATTAGTATGCTGAATAATGCATCAGAGTCTCTTAACAGCAGAACTAATCAAGCAGAAGAAATAATTAGTGAGCTAGAAGACAGGCTACTTGAAAATACAGAGTAAGATGAGACAAAAGAAAAAAGAAGAAGAAGAAAGCACACCACCAATGTTACTACAAGAGACCAGTTCAGCTCAATCATATCATTGGTCTCTGTACTCTTGTTTTGCCATAATCCTTTCGGCAGTGGTTAAACTTTTTAAAATGTAAAATGGGTCATTTCAATTAATGCTTAAAACCCTCTGAAGGTGTCTCTTTACATTTATACTTTAAAATAAAATAAAATGACATTTAAGACCCTAACTATGGCTGACAACACCATCATGATCCAGCCTCTGGCATCTTCTCTCTAGTACTAGGGTCTGTCTTGTGCTCACTCCACTGTAGTCAATCAGCCTTCCTACTTGTGTTTCTGGACCAAGCCCAGCTTGTTTTCTCTTGGCTTTAAACTTGTGTCATACCCTCTGCCTGAAATGCTCTTCCTGAAACATCCCATCGTTTGCCCCTTAATGTCATTTAGGTGTCTCTCTCAGAGTCATTCCTCAGAAGGACCTGACCCAAACTAAGAAAGCTTCTCACCCATCACTCTCTACTCTCTTAGTTTTTTCCATATAACTTTATCACTTTTCAAAATTATGTATGTATTTGTTTGTTTTTATTTTTATTTTGATGCAGGGTCTCACTCTGTTTCCTGGGTTGCAGTGCAGGGGTAGGATCGTAGCTTACTGCAACCTTAACCTCCCAGGTTCCAGCCATCCTCCTGTCTCTGCCTCCTGAGTAGCATGCACCACCATGCCCGGCATTTTTTTTTTTCCCCGCCAGAAGAGACAAGGTCTTGCTGTGTTGCCCAGGAAGGTCTCAAACTCTTGAGCTCAAGCAGTCCTCCCACTTGGCCTCCCAATGTATTAGGATTACAGGTATGAGCCTGGCCCATTTATTTTTCAGTTTGCCTCCCTCACTAAAATTTGAGCTTGGGCCAGGAGTTGGTGGCTCACACACCTATAATCCCTAAACTGTGGGAGGCTGAGGCAGGAGTATCACTTGAGCCCAGGAGTTCAAGACCAGCCTGGGCAGGATGGCAAGACCCCATCTCTCTAAATTAAAAAAAAAGAAAGAAAAAAGAAAAAGAAAACTTAGCCAGGCTTGGTGGCTCACACCTCTAGTCCCAGCTACTCAGGAAGGTGACACAGATGGATTCCTTGAGCCCAGGGGTTCAAGGTTGCAGACAGCTGTGATCACATCACTGTACTCCAGTCTGGGTGATAGAGTGAGACCCCATCTCTAACAAAATAAACTAAAATAAAAATAAATGTGCTTTATGAGGGCAAGTGTTCAATTCCTTACCACACTGTCTCCTTAGCATATATCCAATCCAGGGTCCTATCCCTATCTAAAAGCACCCTCTACTTATTTCCCTGTTTATTAACTCTCACTTCCAGAATTCTATAAGCTCCTCAAGGGCAAGAATTATTTTCTAATCTTATCTGCCCCCAGAACCCAAAACAGTGCTTACACAGTGTTTATGCTCAGCAAATATTTGCTCAATAAAAGAATGCTATATATCATTTAATGGGTTTTTTGGTGTTTTCCACCTTACCTTGATTGCTTTTTGAATATTTATGCACGAATCTCTTATGGTCTTCAGTAACTTATTGAACCGTCCCATCTCTTGGACAAGTACAGTGTTCATGCTCTGCGTATAAGTTGTTGGGTATCTCCTCATGGCAGCCTCGACATCAAAGTTGTTTGGAAGTTTGCCCAAGATGTCACCAGCAACCTCATTCACTACTTCATCTGATGACTTTGCACCAGCACCTGCTGAACGAGACTATGAAGAATCCAAACTATAACTCAAAAATCCTCATAAAGGTCTAAGAATAGCTGAACAGGAAAAATCCTAAGGCAAATCTTTATAAGAAAGAACATTGCTCTGCTATTTTATCCATGATCCCTCGCCACACAAGATTTATTAGAGTGATGGTAACAGGCAGGAGGATGGATTTTCAAGAGAAAACTATTGTTAGGGAGGAGGAATAAGGGCATGTAATATGTTCAGAGGCAAACGAGGATCTGGATAAAGCAGATAAGCTGTATGTCCGGATGCCTGGGTGCAGGGGGAGGAGCAGATGCTGCAGATAGCGTGAGAAAAATCATTGCATTGGTGGAGTGGCCAACTGATGACGGGCATTAAAACCCAGAAGGGGGAAATATCATCTTGCTTTGGGAAAGCGTGCCACAAAATATATTTGCTAATAACTTAGGGGTCTACTGGTTGTCAAAAGCAGAGATATAGTTTTCTCCTTGAACCAGGAGAGCAAAGAAAATAAGCTCATCTCCTCTTAGCAGTGGAAGAGTTATGGAGAAAAGACAGACTTTCGTGATTCACATTGGAAGCAAGGAAGGAGAATTTCAATTCCATTTTTGTTTTTTATATTTATAGTGGCATTGTGTAAATGAATCTGTATTTTCTTGGGAAAAAAAACATTAAATCCTCAGAACAAATGAATATGGGGTGTGTGTGTTGAAAGAGAACAAGTACTATTAGAATATAAATATATCTCATGTTTTCTCAGTCCAAGGAAATTGTGTTTAGTCTTCTTTTAGATTTTATGTTTCCTGGTTTCTACACTATAAATATTAAATATTCTCAAAATCTATTCTGAAAATATTAATTATTTTTTACCTAAGTTTCTACTGTGACTTTTTTTTTTTTTTTTTTTTTGAGGTAGAGTCTTGCTCTGTTTCCCAGGCTTGAGTGCAGTGGCACGATCTCCACTCACTGCAACCTCTGCCTCCAGGGTTCAAACACTTCTCCTGCCTCAACCTCCCAAATAGCTGGGATTACAGGCACCTGCTATCACACCTGGCTACTTTTTGTATTTTTGGTAGAGACAGGGTTTCACCAGGTTGGCTAGGCTGGTCTCAAACTCCTGACCTCAGGTGATCCAACTGCTTTGACCTCCCAAAGTGCTGGGATTACAAGTATGAGCCACCATGCCTGGCCTCTATTGTGACTTTTAACATTACTTACCACATACCACCATAATATCCTATAAAGTTACACAATAAAATAATTACATGTTGGTAAGTTTTAATTATGTGCTATTAAAATGAGACAAGCTCATATAATAATCCTTTATTACGATTCCATAGTACCAGGTTTACAACAAAATATATAAAACAAATTACAGAGAATGAAAAGCAAGTATTTGGCTAAAACTAATGAAATCTCTAATTCCATTATACTTAAGGGAATCATATGCTGATTTCCAGTAGTATTGTGGTATGCATAAAAGGCAGTAAAAACTCATTAAAATATTCCTATTTTCTAATAAGAGCTGGGCCTCTGAGGGGGAAAAAAAAATTCCGGTCTATAGTTCTTCAAAAACTGTAAAAAAAAATTTAAAAATTAGTAACGCATACATTCCTCTTACCTATTTCGCACACACAAAGATCACATGATTAGGGTGATAGGTTTTTGAAAGTAATATCCAAATGATACCAAAAATTAAGACCAATTGGGTCCTATTTACTTACAATTATTTACCTTAGCTTTTTCCTTTTTACCATCTTTCTTTAGAGTTATCACAAATAGCATTTAGAATCTTCTAAGGTTATTTTCCTCTTAAAGATAAGTAGAATTCATTTTCATTTTCAAAGGGACATCAGAGAGTTTAACCTTTTCAGAGATCCTAGACTATATCTAGTTTTATAATATTCTAAGTTGAAACAATTTTCCTATTCAAACTAGCGTGTGGCAGTTAACCACAAGCAAAGGAGCTCTGCACAACTAAACGTCTTAGCTCTGATAGCTTCCTCTTTTATTTTTTCCAAGATAAATTAGTTAAATACAAAAAGTCTTGTCATCATTAACTTGCTCTCCAAGCTCTGCAGTTCTGGCCTCTTTACCTCTGAATTGTGATAAACCCAATCTAGAATCACTGAACTACTGCTTACTCATTACTATAATTGTATTTGCCAACCTGAGTTTTAGGACTGAAAGACATTGTTTAATTATATACTGAAAAGATACCCCTTGTGTATTTAAACTTATTTGTTTGGTTTGGAGTCATTTTCTGTTGGAGTGAGCCCACTGTTTTACGTATTCTGTAATGTGGCACACCCCATCAAGTTTAAGTAAAACCAAAAGACACTGTAAATGTCCTGCTGTCAGACTGTGGTGTATTAAATGCAATCTAATGCTCCTAAAGAGCTACTCATTCATGTTTCCACATATGCTTTCATGCCCAGGCAATAACTAATTTTAGTGCTATCAATATCTACAATGGATGTAAAAATAGTCTTTGTTCCTTTTGCCTTATTAGAAAATGTCAGAGTAGAGCAGAGATAGGATTTCCATGGACTCTTCCATTAGTAATAGCATACCACATTATCCTTCTAATTTTTAGCTTTTTAAGAATCGCTGGCTATCTGCCTTCTAGATATCATCCCACTTTCGGATTCTAGAAAGAGAACATAGCATAGTGGTTTAGAACACAAGACTCTGGAGCCAAACTGGTAGGAGCCAGACTGCTTGGTTTTGAGTCCTGACTTGAAATTGTACTAGCTGACTTTGGCCAAACTACTTAATCTTCCTGTGCCTCAGTTTTCTCACTGTAAAATGGGAATAATAATAGCTAGACCCTACTTCATAGGATTGTCATTAGCATTGCATTGTTATACATAATAGCACTTAGAGCACCACTAGCACAGAGTAAGCACTATACAAAAATGTCAACTGTTGTCATTTTTACTCTGAGATGCCATAAAAAGAAAAAGATCAGTTAGAATTCCAGTTAATAGGATAACTTGCTTGACTGATTATTCTTCCTTAATTCATCAAAATTTTATTGAATCATTATAGGAATTCTTGCCATGTGGACTAATTTGCTTTCAAAAAACAAATTAACAACTGAGCATATCTTCTAAAGGAAGAACAATACAGCAGAAGGTCTCTTAATAGACAAGCAACATTAGCCAATGATTTTCATTAAAATGTACTGACCTGTGCTCATGGCAGCTAAATTCTGATGTCTCCACAGATTGTTTTTCTACATGCCAATGCACTTGCACACTCTCCAGTACAGCTGCATCTACAAATTCTTCTCCTACACTTTTATATTCACTTTGTACTCACTATTGCAATATTTTAAATATGATACTAATATAAATCTGATAAAATATTAGTGTGAATGAAACTGTGTCCACGTAAATCAGGTTAAATGTTCTGGAATAGCTATTGAAATACTAGGGGACTGGAAAATAAAATAGGTAAAATTTTAGACAAATTCCATCATCAAACTGCTTCCCAAGTATCTTTGAAATTTTTCTTCCACTTTAAAGAAATTTAAAAGAGACACAATGTATGATGTATTTGGGCAAGGTTTATGCAAAAAAGGCAAAATGAAACTCCTAGAAGCAGAATGATACTCAAATAGGTCTTGGTTCCCCCCAAAAAAAAGATGAAAAAAAAAAAACCGATATGTTCATGTACTTAGTGTTCAAATCCATATTCAAGTTATACACACATTTTTGTCTTTTCCTTTAAATGTTTTTCCACTTGAACAGAATTGTGTAAGGAAGCTTGTTCAGTGCTGGCACATGCTACCTGGGGAGCATCCTTCCCAGCCTCAGAAGCTGGCTTATATACAGATCACAAACCTGTGTAAGAAGAATGTTATCAAATAGCAGTTGAGTTTCTGACTGATCCTTAGTGATATCTGCATTGGCATTCATCCCAAAGATTTCTGGTGCTGGGGTCAGTGGCAGAGTCTTTGTGTATTCGATGTAGCTTTTGTGCTGCAGAGATTAGTAACAAGAAGTCAGGAGGTTAGAAATCAATTACACTCTAGAACTTTTCACAGAAAGGAGGTAATTTTCAATACTCCAGTTACTGAGCAGATAGGCCTATGAGGTTGGACACTGAGTGCTTTCACTTTCTTTTAGCCTGAGCCAAAGTTAAAAAAATATGAACATATTTAGAGAGAAAAAGAAAATGTACCATTCAATTGGAATGGGTTTTTTTAATGGGGGTGGGGAACCCTGGTAACTTTATTTAGAAATTACCTACAGAGAAATCTTTCTGTGTCATATTTTGTTGATGGCTATTCTTATCACAATAAAAATAATTTTTTTTATTTACTCTGATTATTCTGTTTATTCTTACTGTGAAAAATCCACCCAATTCATAAAAGTAAAATTTAAAATTCTATTATTCTGAGATAACCACCATTAACATTTACACTTCTTTTTATGCATACATACACATTTTATATTTTATTTAAACCAACTTCTATCAAAATTTCATACCTTCCTTGACGCTCATATAATCATATACAAACATCGACACACAGACACGGCAAAGGGGGTTTGGTCATGGATGGCTTTACTATTTGGGTCACGTTACAAACACCTTACTTCGTCTTGCTCTTTTCTCACTTGGCAATTCATCATTGGAGATCTTGTTACCCCAATTCTCATGTTGACTTGCTGTACCCAATCTGTGACCTAGGCTTTAGGACTGGTTTTCTCCTTTATCTATACCAACATCTTCCCTCAGCTAGCATTAATCCTAGTGGAAGATGGGGTTAGGGTTGGAGGGTTACAGTATGTGTTGCTGTTGCTTGTATTTAACTTTCAATGTATGCCCATTTTACTTCTGGGAATAAAATGAGAAAGAACTTGATTGTCCTAGCAATCTCTAGAAATCCACTGTGATCATCAGAAGGCAGTGGCCAGGACTCGAGAAGAGCAGAAGGGAATCTGGGACTTGGGCTGCAGGTGGTTGTGTGGCTTGCCGCCACCTTCTTACCTGTGTGGCCTTGGGCAAATTATTCTACTGTAACGAACCTGCTTTCTCACTTGTAAAAGGGGTAAAATAATAATAACAATGTTAACTTGATAGTGAGATAATTACTTGCAACTGACTTCTAAATAATTATAATATAAATATTAACTATTACTGCTAATAATATTTTGCTAATAACATCTCTTATATATTTTCATTTTAATTAGGGACAATGTCTTTTTAGCCAAAGGGCGGAGTTTATGATGACAGAACTTCAGGTCGCTGAAAAAGCTATTCTTGAGTGAGAAACGTTTCTGATACTCTTTATGTTACAGCAAACAGGAAACCTCTAACTCCACCTATAGTGTGAGCTTTGTTCTATCACTCTATGACGGAAGAAAGCACAGACAAGGGTAACAAAAAAACAAAGCCTGCAGGAAAATCACCATTTAAAAAATATCATCACTACCAAAATAATTTCATGTCTTACTACTTTTAGTTGTTTTGAAGGGCATACTTACATCACCAGAAGGAGGCACAAAATAGATGCCACTTGAGTCAAATTTATAGCCTGAATTTTCAACTAATTCTGGATTGAAGAACTTGTTTAGAATGCTGCGCAGCGTGCGCCGGTCCCAGTCATCGGTCACTCTGCCTCCATAATTGCATTCGCCTGTCATGTACCGCAGAGCGTCATATGGCAGTTCCTAAAATAGAGAGCGCACGTCGGTCAGCCAGTTCATCTGCAGCATGTTATACAGAACCGTGTTTTTTGTTTGTTCCCATTATTAAATTAAACATCTTACGAAAAGTTTGCATTAACACAGCTTCCCTTCGTATGCTTCCCTGCTAATTGTTGCCATTTTTCCCAGTGTTGTTCTCTTCTTTTCTGGCTTTTTATTTCCATCCAGTCAATGCTGAGAATGGAACTCCTCTATTAACTTGTGAATTTATTGTCTATCAAGCAAAATTATTTCAATACTTACTGTGTGCCAGATACAAATGAATTAGATCATAATGTCATCTGTGAAAACTCTGCACTGCTGAGTAACATGCAAAGCAGATACAGTACAATTCAGAGGGCTGGGCTTGGTGGCTCATGCCTGTAATCCCAGCACTTTGAGAGGCCAAGGAGGGAGGATCACTTGAGCCCAGTAGTTCGAGAACAGCCTGAGCAACATGAGAAGACCCTGTCCCTACCAAAAAAGAAAAAGAAATTAACCAGTTATGGAAGCACATGCCTATACTCCCAGCTAGGGAGGCAGCTAAGGTATGAGGATTGAAGCTGCAGTGAACTCTAATCGTGCCACTACTCTCCAGCCTGGGTGACAGAGCAAGATCCTGTGTAAAAAATATATATACATGTATAATATATAAACTCAGAGATCAGCAGTGTTACTTCACCACATTTCAATATCCATATATATTTGACAATTGGAATTATATATATATATATATATATACACACCACCTTTCAATATCTATATTTGACTATTGGAATTATATATATATACACACACACACACAAAATATGTGTATATATATGTGTGTGTGTATATATATACATATATATGTGTATATATATATAAATATATACTGTTTTCTAATATTGAACACTTTTGTTGCTTCTAATTTTTTAATGTGTTGAATTATGTTTCATTAAATATACATTTCTTAAAATTTCTAATGACTTCAGTCCAGATTCCTGAAAAGGAAATTACTTTTTTCCAAAAAAAAAGAATCTTATAAAAAGCAATTTATAAACATTACCACTCTGCTTTTCCAAAAAGCTGAAGCATTTGTAGCAGCCAGTTTTTAAATCTTTGCTAATATGGTAGGTCAGTGATAATATTTCAATTTGCATTTCTAGAACAGTGAAGTTCACAGTTATTTCATATGTTTAATAATTTTTTTTTTTTGTAAACCTATTTTTCCTATCCTATTGTTATTTGGTAAAACGGGAACTTAAGGCAGTGAATTTAGGAGAACATGTGTCATGTTCTGTGGGGGATTTTGTTTTTTTGTTTTTTGAGTCAAAGTCTCACTCTGTCACCCAGGCTGGCGTGCAGTGGCGCAATCAGGGCTCACTGCCTCCACCTCCAGGGTTAAGGAGATCCTACCTCAGCCTCTCAAGTAGCGGGGACTATAGGCACATGCCACCATGCCTGGCTAATTTTTGGATTTTATGTAAAAGTAGGGTTTCACCATGTTGCCCATGCTGATCTCGAACTCCTGGGCTCAGGCAATCCACTGCCTCCGAAGTGCTGGGGTTACAGGCATGAACCACTGCACCTTGCCCTATTAAAGTTTTAATAGTACTTCTTTCTATATACTCTTCTATAAGCTTTTATTTTTCAAATTTGTGGACATATTCTTTCTATTTAGTTTAAAAATTATATTTTTAGTTTAAAAATTATATGTTCTCTAGTGTATAGACTTTTTAAATGTTTATTAAAGTAATGGTGTTGATTTTTCACATTGCAATCTCTTTTATCTTGAGCACAAATATTCACACAGCTACCAGCAGTACATAAAATTCTATTTCTCACTGCTCTCAATAAAACAGTGTTATCATTTAGGAAAAAAAAATTGACAATAAAACAATATAATTATTTTAAATTTTGTTTTTGGCATTGACACTCAAAATATTTATTCACCATTTGTATTTCTTATTTTATAAATTATTCACTCTGATCTTTTATGTGTTTTTCTAATTTGAGTATCTTTTTTTCTTATTCAAAAGCTCTTTGTAAAGATATTGAATCACTCTTTCAGATAAGATTTTATATATTTTCTCCATTTTTATTTCTCTTTTACTTATATGGTATTTATGATATTTTAATATAGCAATATTTTAAAATATTTTATACTAGGCTAGGTGTGGTGGCTCATGCCTGTAATCTCAACACATTGGGAGGCCAAGGTGGGTGGATCACTTGAAGTCAGGAGTTTGAGACCAGCCTGGTCAACATGGTGAAACTCCATCTCTACTAAAAACACAAAAATTAGCTGGATGTGGTGGCACATGCCTGTAATCCCAGCTACTCAGGAGGCTGCGACATGATAATCGCTTGAACCTGGGAGGCAGAGGTTGCAGTGAGCTGAGATCGTGCCACTGCACTCCAGCCTGGGCAACTCTGTCTCAAAATCTCTCTCTCTCTCTCTCTCTCTCTCTCTCTCTATATATATATATATGTGTGTGTGTGTGTGTGTATATATATGTGTATATATGTGTGTGTATATATATGTGTATATATATATGTGTGTGTATATATATGTGTATATATATGTATATATAACATATAACATATATATAAATTTATATATAAATTATATATGTGTAATTTATTTTTATACTAAAATATAGTAATCTCTTGAGAATGTTTTCATCATTTTTGTGCTTTCTATGTCCTTCTCACTGTTACCTACTAAAATCTGAAGTGTTTATGCTTACCCAAGGGGGAAAAAACATCTAAAGTGCATAGATCCCACATTCTAGTGATCCCACTTTCAAGTAAAAACAGTAGCACTAGGTTAAGTAGTAGTGATTAGAGAGGGGAATTTATTCAATTAGGGGCTAGAAATGATAAGGCTTGCTATTTGGTAGAACAGTGAATTTAGGAGAACATGTATCAGTGACAAAGCCCTTGTGAAAAAATAAATTGAATCAGGAAGAATTGCAGAACATTTATGTACTTCCAACTGCAAATGTAAGCAGTCTGATGAGATGCACACACTGCTTGGGCTTGTGCTATTGATAGGCCCCCATCCCATAAAAATGAAAAATAAGAAAACTCACATGCAAATCAACTAAGTAGTATATGAGGCAGAGGTGGATCAGCTAGCGCCTGAGAAGGCTTTGTGTTGTAGACATAGATGAGATGTGGAGGTGAACTGCAAAAGGGTTACACTTGGGCAACATGCCCCTGAGAGTCCACGAGGTAAATGCTATCTGTTGTTTCTCTCAGCCATTGGGTCAAAACAGGGCCAATTAAATTGAGAAGTGTTTTCTCCAGGGGCGAGTGGATTGCTGGGCGTGTAGATTGACTAACATTTCTAGAAATAGTAGTAGTTTGCTGCTTGGATTGTTTCCCTGTTCCTTGTTACAAGAGGGTTGAGACAATGAGCAGAGAGGAGGTGAAAACAGGGCTTGAAGTCAACAACTAGTATTCACGGTTCTATAAGAAGTTCATTTTAACTTTAATTAGCAAAAGCAAAAAGAAAAGAGAAGAAAATCTTAATTATCAAAAAAGAGGAAATGCTGTGTAAGCGGTCATTAAAACAAAGATCTCTATCTACTTTGAAAGTTATCTACAACATATGTAGAGTAAAAAAAGTAAGCTGAAGATTAACGTGTAGACTATAATTTTTTGAGAAAAAAATTATATGTATATTGTGTTTATATATGTGTATCTATAGATGCACAGGAAAATGTCCAGGCACAGATACCCCAGGCTGTGAAAATGGTTGCCTTGGGGACCAGTTAGGGTCAGAATGGGGGGTGAAAGGTGGGTCTTACACACACACACACACCCCTACCAAAACAAGAATGACAAAGCAATTACCCATCTGTCAAGTAGATAATATATATCCACCTAAATTTTCTTATTTTATACTTTAATTTTTTCTATTTAGCCTTTTTTGATCTAACAGCAATTATATATGAAGAATCTACTTTAGCAAATAACCAGTTATTCTAACTTCATTTATTGAATACCTCTTCTGTTTTCTATTCATTTCAAATGCTGTTAAGCCAAATTTCTACATATAGTAGTGTTGCCATTTTTGTTTTTGAGAGCTGAAGATCTTCCCACTTATTATCATTCAGTCATTAAACAGACACTCATGGAGTCTGTAAAACTACATACGTTGTTTTAGGTACTGAGAATGCAGGAGTAAACAAATCAAAGTCACCATATGTTCTACTGGTTCATGATTTGGCAAAACGTGCTCTACTTCTTAGCAAAAGTTTGCAGTTCCCAGTAACCTACATGTATCACCAACTCTGTTAAGGCGGCCAGAGCAAACTAAGGCCTGGGCACCCATGTTTCTGATCACTGTGCCAAGTATCTTAGGGAGAGGATCACAGAGATGATGAGCAGGTAAACTACAGAAAACCAAAAAAATCTGGAATCACCTCCTGCTCTTATAAGGTTATCACTGTAGTCATAAGGATGGACAGAGTGAGTGTCAGCCACAGTAGATGCGGAAATGTGCTGAGGGGAGGCAGACGTGGTTCCTGCGTCTGAGTTGACTGTTCAAGAAGGAGTCCCAAAAGTAGACAAGGACTGAGCATAGGAAAGGGTACTCAGAATAGGAGAAAAGACCAAAGCTCAGAGACATGAAAGAACACATCACACAGGGAGAAGAGCAAGGAGACTGTAGTAACACAGTGCAGGGCATGGGATAGAGCCAGGAGTTGGCAGGTGGTGGGAGGAGGATATCGGTGGAAAGGGATAAGGAATAACAGCATCAATGACTGCCAGAGTTCTAGCTTGGGGGCTGGGTGGATGGTGGTTCTATTACTTTGATGCAGGAAAAGAACGGAAAATAGAGAACAGCAACATTTAGTAATTCTTCATGAAAACAGGATTCTATAAAGTAATCACTCCTTATTTTGATTTCTTTCCAAATTTTTGTATACTCCTTGACCTATTACTTTTTACAAAGCACATAATGTTATATCAGCTGCATGGACACCCAGCACTAGACCAGAAATAAGCGCTTGAATTATTTCAGCCATAACACTTGTATGCCAGGGATCACTTTTGTGAAATACTTGTCCCTTCAAGTTCCTATTAATGTTTGATTCCTCTTGAAGGCCTGCAGTTCGCCTATAGACTTCACCTTCCTAAGGGCTTGCTTTTGCTCTTTATTCCTGGCTAGAGTGGAGGGAACCTACCGAGGCCAAATTTCTAAGACATAGAGCAAGGGCTTCCCAAATTCCTTAACCTTAATTTTTTTCCAGTTAAATTTTATTCATAGTAACTCAGAGCACATATATTTTATTCCATTGCCATAAACAATCTACTGGACCTACTTAGGACCCAGTAGAGCATGTCCTGGTATAAATTAGGAGGTCCTGCATTTCCCCTACATATCCACTGTATCTCTACCACGTTCCCTAATCTTGCTCAAATGATTTCATTTAGACTCTTATTATTACCTGCCTGGGTTATCATGTTAAGTCTCCTGTATTATTCTCCTATGGCACCAATAGGTGGCTTAACATGATAAAAGTGTATTGTCTAACAGTGCTGGAGTCTAGAAGTCTGAAATCAAGGGATTGGCAGGGCCACACTCTCTCCCAGGCCTCTGTAAGGATCCTTCCCAGCCTCCTCTAGTTGTAGCTCCAGGAGTCCCTTGGCTTATGGGAAGTGTGTTCAGATTTCCCTCTTTCATAATGACACTCGTCATATTAGATTAAGGGCCCACCCTTCTCCCTTATGACCACATTTTAACTTAACTAATTACACCCACAATGGCCCCATCCCAAAATAATGTCACATTTTGAATTACCATGGATTAAGACTTCAGTTCAACCCCTAGCATCTCCTGAAACCAGTCTGTCAGCTAAGTCTCTCTAAATCCACTCTCCATTCTGTTGCAAGAGTCATCTTTTTAAAATGCAAAAATAGTCTCTGAAAAGCACACGAGTAACAATAGAATAACCACCAAATTAGCACGGCATGTTCCAAATCACTTATAGCTAACCAATTTTTTTCACTGATTTGTACGTTGTTTTAAAAAAGACTAATTTTGTAGAACAGTTTTAGGTTCACAGCAAAATGGAGCAAAAGGTATGGGTTTTCCCATATATTCCCTGTTCCCATACATGCATAGACTCCCCCAGTATCAACATCCATGACCAGAGTGGCACACGTGTTACAAATAAAGAGCTTACCCTGACACATCATTCATTAGGACTCAAAGTCCACAGCTGACATTAGGGTTCACTCCTGGTTGACGGTAACGGTGCCAGTGGCCCCCAGGGACTTCACTGTGGCCGAGGACTAGCCCATCAACCTGTGTGACAAGCTCCTGCCAGCCACAGTATACCCTCCTAACCCTCTGATGGCTACAGCACCGATCGGCTGTGGAGCCGTGTCAGATACGGGGTGAAGACCACCCCCGAGGTGTGTGGGGCTGGGGGCACACCTCTGTCTTCTCTTTGGGTTTAGTGTCTTCCTTCACCTCTACCTTGGCAGGAGCCTCCTCTGGGGTGGCTGCTTTTTTCGTATCTTCAGCCTCTTCCTTCTTGGCTTTCACTTTGGATTCTTTGGGCTTTTCAATGGCAGTTTCCTTCTCCACTTTGGGCTTTGGAGCCTCCTTCTTGGGTGCCTCTGCTTTCTTGCTGTCCTTCTCCTCTGCTTTTGGCATGGCAGGAACTTTCTCTCCCTCTACTTTCTCTGGGGCTTCTCCTCCTCCTTCACTGGGGACTTCACCTCTTCCTTCTTTGGGATCTCCTTCTCAGGGGCCTTGGCATCCTCCCTCAGGAGAGACTTCGCCTTCTCTAGGGACTTGGCCTCCACTTTGGTAGGGCTTTTGGCCTTTTTGGGGGATTTGTCTACAGGAGACCATGCTTCCTCCTTCGTTGGAATCTTGGCTTCTGGAGACTTCACATCAAGAGTCTTGGCCTTCTCAGGGGACTCTGCTTCTTCCTTCACTGGGGACTTGGCCTTCTTGGGAGACTTGACTTCAGCTGGAGATTTTGCCTCTTTCTTCTCTGGGGACTCGGCCTTCTCTGGGGACTTTGCTTCCTCCTTCGTTGGGGACTTGGCCTTTTCAGGGGACTTGACCTCAGCTGGAGATTTTGCTTCTTCCTTCACTGGGGACTTGACCTCAGCCGGTGACTTGGCTTCTTGCCTCACTGGGGACTTGGCCTTCTAGGGAGACTTGGCCTCAGCCGGTGACTTTGCCTCTTCCTTTGCTGGGGATCTGGACTTCTCGAGGGACTTGACCTCGGCGGCGGATTTTGCTTCCTCCTTCGCCAGGCACTTGGCCTGAGACGGTGACTTTGCCTCTTCCTTTGCTGGGGACTTGGCTTCCTTCTCTGGAGGTGCGGCCTCTTCTGCTGGGGGAGGCTTTTCATCTTCTTCTTCCCCTTCAGCCTCCTCCTCTTTGGCCCCTTCTTCCTCTGTGTCCTCCTCGTCTTTGGCCTCTTTCTCCTCTTCTTCAGTCACCTGGGTCTCCTCCGTCTGTTCCTCCACAATCACAGTTTCTCTCTCAGACTTCTCTAACACTTTGATCTTCTCTTCCTTTTTGACCTTTATGTGAGAGGACACGGAGGGAAATTCTGGGGAGTCGTTCTGGAAGTGATAAAGGAATCGGGCCAAAGCCAATCCAACACGTCGCCTTCCAGGAGTTTTCTGTAAGCGGCTATCTCTATATCCAGAGCCATCTTGACATTGAGCAAGTCCTGGTATTCTCACAGCTAGGCTGCCATCTCCCACTTGGTGTTCCTCAGCTTGGCATCCAGCTGCTGAATGGCTTCCTGGTAGGAGGCGATGTCAGCCTGATGATGGTCCTCCAGCTCAGAGCGCTGCCTCTCCAGGGAGTCCTGGAGAAGCTCTGGAATGGGAGATGGCTTGGGAAGTACTCTCAAGCCAGGCCCCCTTCTCCAGTCCCAGTTCCCTATTTGTGAAGTGGAGCTGATGGCCCCTGCCTCGGTAGAGGTGGTAGATGGATATGCATACCCATGACCAGGCCCCCTCCCCAAGAACACCCTCTGCTGTGGGTAACAGCAAGTGGCCACTCTTGGCATAGAGAGCTACAAGGCCTGCTTTCTCTGTGTGCCTGTCCTTATTTTATAGGTTGTGCAAAAAAAAAAAAAAAAAAGGGCGAGGGTCCAGAGATGTGGGCAGTGGAACTCCTCCTTTGACCAGGCTGATGGAGGGTGGGGAGGATGAGCAGGGCAGGTGCACCCACCAACGGGCAGCCCCTGCTTCCTGGGGCCCTCTCTCACGCCTCCACAAGCTGCCTCCTAAGGTCACCTGAAGTAGTGTCTCTTCACTAACCTGGGCCTCAGCGCCAGAGGTGCCTTTCTGGAGCTCACACTCCTGGACAGGCTCTTCTCCCTCCCGGGGCCTGTTTCCTCTGTTGCAGGGAGAGTGGAGTAGGCACTAGTTGCCTGCCTCAGTTGGAGCATGTTGTGGGGAAGTTCTGTACCGTGGGCTCAGTGCTGAGTTGTTGCTGTGTGTCTAGCGCAGGCGGCTGGGGGCAGGTTCTGGCCAGAGCAGGCTTTGCCTGGGTCCAAGGGGCAGGCATAGCTACTCTTCCATGGAGGGGGAGAGTTTTGCTCAGCAGCCATTGCCACTGTGGCCACAGGGTACATGCTGGAGGTGGGGGTGGGGGGGTCAGAGGAAGTGAGATGGGAGCAGGAAGGCCGCCAGCAGCTCCCATCTTAAATTTCCTCTGTCTGCCTGCCCTGGCCCTGGCCCAGGATTTGGTTGAGTAGCAGCACGGGAATGTGGCTTGCTTGGGGCCACACGGCAGCTGTAGTAGCCAGCAGGAGCCCTGGGAATCCTGCCCCTATTAAAAATAAAACATTCTATAGATTTGGACAGATTAATAATGCTGTGTACCCACCATTAGAGTATCATATAGAATATTTTTGCTGCTCTACATAAAAATCCTGTGTTCAACCTATTCATCCTTCCTTCCCACCTAAGCATTAGGAACCAATAATCATTTTACTGTCTCCACAATGCTGCCTTTTCCAGAATGTCATAGCGTTTGAAATCACAGACTATGTAGGCTTTTCAGACTGTTTTCTTTCACTTAGCAATATGCATTTAAGTTTTCTTTATGTCATTTTATGGCTTAACATCTCATTTCTTTTTAGCACTGAATCATATCCCATTCTCTGAAAGTATCACAGTTTATCCATTCACCTACTAAAGGACATCTCAGTGACTTACAAGTTTTGCCAATTATGAATAAAGCTTCTACAGATATCTATGTCTAGGTTTTTGTGTGGACCTAAATTTTCAACTCCACTGGGAAAATTCAAAGGAGCATGATTGCTGGATCATATGGCAAAAGGATGTTTAGATTTATAAGAAATTGCTTTTATAAGAAACTGCTAAGGTGTCTTCTGTAGTGGCTGTACCCACACAAGCAATTAACGAGAGTTCCTGCTGCTCCACATCCTTGTTAGCATTTGGTGGCATCAATGTTCCAGATTTTGGCCATTCTAGTAAATGTGTAATGGTCTCTCATTGTTTTAGTTTCTATTTCTCTGATGACATATAATGTGGAGCATCTTTCATATGCTTGTCATATTGTATATATTAGTGAGATGTCTGTTAAGATCTTTAACTCTCTTTTAAATCAGGTATTTTGTTTCCTTACTGTTGAGTTCCAAGAGTCGTTGGATATTTTGGATAATAGTCCTTTATCGGATATGTCTTTTTGCAAACATTTTCTCCCAGTCTGTGTTGTGTTGTTGTTGTTTTCTTCTCTTTTTTTTTTTGAAGACAGGGTCTTATTTAGCTAGGACTTGTATTTGCTAGGACTTCCAGTACAATATCGAAAAGCAGTAGTGAGAAAGAATATCATTGCCTTGTTCCTGATCTTGGTGGGAAAGCTTCTAGCTTCTCACCATTTAAGTATGATTAGCTGTAGGTTTTTTTGTTCATTTTTTTTTTTTTTAGAAAAGGAGAAAGAAAAAAAGAAACAGCAAAAGACAGAAAAAAAAAAAGAATGAAAGAGAGAAAGAAAGAGGACGAGAAAGAGGGAGAGAGATTGGGATTCTTGTTTTATTGCCCAGGCTAGAATGCAGTCTAAAAATGGGTATTAAAAACCTCTTTTATGCCAATAATTGTGTTTAACAAT
>CAUYQU010092274.1:0-36346 GCA_963574635.1 Cheracebus regulus
GAACATTTACTATACGCAAAATAATGGGCTTATAGTTCCTAAAAGCATCATTTCATATTTTTTCATGTGTGAAAGAAAGATATATTAAACTTCTGGTTCACAGCTTTAGATTATTTTATGCTTATGGTAAATCATAAAGTATGGGATTCACAACCTATGTAGCAGAACGTGTGTAAGGAAACACTTAGGCATTTAGTATAGAATAGTGTATAAAAGGAGATAAAGGCAAAGATGAAAATAATGAAAAAGAACTATCAATTTATAGATTGCTCAGGATCTTAACTTTCCATAATTCAAGGATTTGAGAGGTGTCTGGGTCCCTTGTAAGAGTAAATTTACCTCTTTCAGGGCATTATAATAGCATGTTAATTATAGCTGTACTAAACTAAATTGCAGGAACTGTGTGGATATATATTAAACTCTTGACTTGATCATCATAATATTTCTTCTAATTGAAAATAACAAATACACTTGAAGATTCTTGTTTGATTTTTTTATTGCAGGAATATGCAAACTAAAATTCAAGTTTTAAAAACACCCACTCCAGATAGACATTTTTGTCTATGTTTTATTTTGAAAATTTTTGAGAAACAGGAGATAAAAATGGAGAGTAAACCAAATATTTATTTTTTAAAAATTCCAGTAGATTTAACATCAGTGCAACTCAGTCCTATCTTCCGTGTAAACAACACGAATCGTTGGCTTAATGGACATAGATCACACTGACTACAGTAGTTGAGTAGTTAGTAAGTTTAATTACCTCAGAGGTTCAATTTCCCAGTTATTTTGTTTCTAAGAATTAATGGTACTTTGGGATAATACAAAATGTTACACAGAAAATCACAGATTTTGCAAATATTTATTAATGACAGTATGATTTTTGTTTCCCTTGATGTACCCTCAGAATTGGAAGACATGATACCATTGAAACGTGAGAGTTGATGATAAATACTCAGACCTTAATTACAAACATAGTCTAGATCTTAAGACTATTTTTTGCTTTAGAAGATCTTACAGAGGGAAGAGGAAAGGATATCTCACTCTCAGATCGAGCCTGTCAGTTTTTCCTCAGATTGGTAAAAAGTGGCTTAGCAAGTGACCGGTACATGAGCACCATCCGGTCTCACGTCTGCTCACCATTGAATTAAATACATGCCACAGTTCTCCAAGAACTCTAACCATGAAAGGTAACAGGCTTCTTTCTTTATACACAGATTTGGTATTAAAAACATCATGACAATAAGAAGAGCAGCAGGAAGCAAATACAATTAGCAAAGGAAGCATGAGTAAAACATTTAAACCCATACTTTTTATGCAGTAGCTCAATGATTCATTTTGAATTTAGCTTTCCAATTCATCTGTCTCCAGGTGTCCTCTATTTCATATCTAGATCTAATTTTTTCATAGAATGATGTGTCATTGGAACATCTGAGAAAATAAAATTTCATCCTCCCAAGTTGCAGCTTCAAGGAGCATGATACGGTGTTATTTTTATACAGAAAATTCTGTCTTTTACCTCCAAAAGCAGTTTGCAGGTTTTTAATGTATTATTACTATTTTTGGTCTTACATAAAACCTATCATTTGAGAGGTTTGCAGTGTGCTGCTACATTAATTCCTATAATAGTATTTTGAAATCATGATCACTATTGTCATTTAAAGGAAAGAACACAAGGCATGTGATTTCCTTGAGAATTAATGCTCAGTAAATGACCAAATTCTATGGGGGCTGATGATCAGTTATTTATTGCAATACTTTGTCCTCCCAATCTATTATTCTACCACCTAGAACTTGGTGATTTTTCTTAGATGGATCAGATAACAATAACGTCAAACAGTAATATCAAAGATACAACCTACTCCGGAACACATTAAAACAAATAAAATTATTTGTCTCTGAACTACTAATAATATCAGGTTATTGTTTTTGGATTTTCAAAGGAAAATGGAAAGCTTCTCAAACACACATTCTGAATCTCCAAAATTTACTGTATGTATAGATATGGAATTATAAATTTTTAAGAATTCTAATTGTTGCTTTGCATTTTATTTTATTTATTCTATCTTTTCAGCTTCCTCAGCTTCCATTTTATTGAGTTTCTTTCTTTTTTTATTTTTCTGTAAGGGTGAAATGTTTTGCATTTGTGTTCCCACCCAAATCTCATATCAAATGGTAATCCCCAGTGTTGGAGGAGGAGCCTGGTAGGAGGTGATGAGATCATGGGGGCAGATTTTCCCCTTGCAGTTCTTGTGATAGTGAATTAATTCTCATACGTTCTGGTTAAAAGTGTGTAGCACCTCCCCTTTCACTCTCTTTCTCCTGCTCCTGCCATGTAAGAGACATGCCTCCCCTTCGCCTTCCTCCATGATTGGAAGTTTCTTGAGGCCTCCTCAGCCATGCCTCTTGTATAACCTGTAGAACCACGAGCCAATTAAGTCTCTTTTCTTCATAAATTACCCAGTGTCAGGTAGTTCCTTATAGCAATGCGAGAACAGACTAATACATAGGGTCTCACTCTGTCTCCAGGATGAAGTGCAATGGTGGGACCTTGGCTCACTGCAACCTCCACGTCCCAGGCTCGAGCAATATTCCCACCTCAGCCTCCCGAGTAAGGGGGACTACAGGTGCACACCACAACACCTGGCTAATTTTTGTATTTTTTGTAGAGACAGGATTTTGCCAGTTTCCCAGGCTGGTCTCAAACTCCTGGGCTCAAGCGATCCACCCTCCTTGGCCTCCCAGGTGCTGGGATTACAGGCATGAGACATTGCACCCAGTCTCACTGAGATTTTTTGAGACAATATTGTCTGTCTCTTGCTTTCCTATTCTGTTTTTTAAATGTTACTTTAAGTTCTGGGATGCATGTGCAGAACGTGCAGGTTTGTTACATAGGTATGCATGTGCCATTGTGGTTTGCTGCACCTATTGCCCTGTCATCTAGTTTCCCTCCCGTCTCTCTCCACCCTGCAGCAGGTCCTGGTGTGTGTTGTTCCCCTTCTTGTGTCCATGTATTCTCATTATTCAGCTTCTACTTGTGAGTGAGAACATGTTTATGTTCCTGTGTTAGTTTGCTGAGAATCATGACTTCCAGCTTCATCCATGTCCCTACAAAGGACATGATCTTATTCCTTTTTATGGCTGTAGTATTACATGGTATATATGTACATATTTTCTTTATCGATTCTTTCATTGATGGACATTTGGGTTGGTTCTATGTCTTTACTATTGTAAATAGTGCTGCAATAAACATATGTGTGAATGTGTATTTTTTTTTATTTTTGAGATGGAGTTTTGCTCTTGTTGCCCAGGCTGGAGTGCAATGGTGTAATCTCGGCTCACTGCAACCTCCACCTCCCTGGTTCAAGTGATTCTCCTGCCTCAGTCTCCCCAGTAGCTAGGATTACAGGCAGGTGCCATCACTCCTGGCTAATTTTGTATTTTCAGTAGTAGAATTATTTCTATTCTTTTGGGTACATACCCAGTTATAGGATTGCTGGGTCAAATGGTATTTCTAGTTCTAGATCCTTGAGGAATTGCCACACCGTCCCCTTCCTTACACCTACACAAAAATTAACTCAAGATGGATTAAAGACTTAAATGTAAAACCCCAAACCATAAAAATCCTGGAAGAAAACCTAGGCAATATCATTCAGGACATAGGCATGGACAAAGACTTCATGACGAAAATGCCAAAAGCAATTGCAATGAAAGTCAAAATTGACAAATGGGATCTAATTAAACTAAAGAGCTTCTGCCCAGCAAAAGAAAACATCAGAGTGAACAGGTAACCTACAGAATGGGAGAAAATTTTTGCAATCTACCTATCTGACAAGGGCCTGATATTCAGAATCTACAAGGAACTTAAACACATTCACAAGAAAGAAACAACTCCATCAAAAAGTGGGCAAAGGATGTAAAGACATTTCTCAAAAGAAGACATTTATGTAGCCAATAAACATGAAAAAAAGCTCAATATCACTGATCATTAGAGAAATGAAAATCAAAACCATAATGAGATATCATCTCATGCCAGTCAGAGTGGTGATTATTAAAAAGTCAAGAAACAATAGATGCTGGTGGGGCTGTGGAGGAATAGAAATGCTTTTATACTGCTGGAGGGAATGTAAATTATCTTTTCTACTTTTAAGCTTTTTCTGTGTTGTGGGAGTCTTCACATCTTCACTACGTAATGAATCTTGTCAAAACTGGTATCATGATAACTAAAAAAAAATCTCTGTAAAATCTTCCTCTTGTTCTTGAAGTGACAAGTGGCACAAGGAATGCCACGGTGTGCCAGAATGCGTTAGTGACTTCCATGTATTTTTTATTGTTTTTCAGGCTATTTACAGATCTTGATATCACTCAGTATCTCCTGTTAGAGGCAGCACAAATAAGGAGACTATTAGAACCTCTTATAGAAATATAATAGTCTTTCCCTTTTGACACAATTGCAAGATAGATCTACTCTGTATCAATTATGCTCCTCCTACTTACTAATTTTTGAAAAGAAGAGAAAAGAGACTTCAGAAATTTGTCAAAAGTCATGAATATAGAATACAGTTTTAGGCATTGTTATTTTCTTTATGAACATGTTTTGAAAATAAATGGCTGTTTTCTTCATAAGAAAAGACTATCTGTTGTACTGTTAAAATATTGCCACACATATTACTTATAATAGTGTGTTACAGATTATGTTAGGAGCTATTATATTAGATTGTTTATTTGTTAACTATAAAGCAGCAAGAAAAGGGAAGAAAACAATTTGTACCAACCCAGCCAAGGTGACAGATCATATACTTGAACATTTCCACTTCTACTAGATACATTTTTTTATATTTAAATTTCGGTGTTGCCCTTTCCCATTTTAGTCAAACAAATACTTTCACGAATGCTATAATGAAAATTAATGATAAATGCATTTGAATCCAGATTTTCAGCCTGTAATTTTACTTTTAATCAATTGAAAGGAAACCAATATTCATATCAAGCATCTATTTATCAGTTTTCATATTATAGATATTGTGTTCTTAGAACAATACTCTAATTTATTTGACTATGTTCTACTGTTACATAATAAGTACTGATATTCCCATTTTGCAGATGAGACACTTGCTCAAAGTCACGTGGAGGTTTAACAACTTGCCCGAAATACCGAAGTAAGTAATGGAGAGTGATCGAAAATCTGGCCTGCCTGATTCTAAAAGCTATGTTTTCTCCACTGTTCAAGCCAGCAAACATAGTATTTTTAATACCAGTCTTCATGCTTATTTCAAAACCATGTCTGTAGAAGACAGTGTTTCTTTTCCAGTGTGGCCACATATTTTCTCAGGTACAGCAAAGTAGTATGTCAAGTAACAGGAGTAAATTAAAAAGTGAAATTGGAAATTATAGATATTATGAATTTTCAGTGGAAAACTCTGAAGTGATTTTAGTTCATCAACCATTAATAAGATAAAACCATGCCAAAGACATTAAGGACAACAATGAATGTAAACTGAAAACAATTTAATCTGAACTATTTAAATATCTGACTCAAATATTCAGTTTTTCGACATGTCTCGTGTTCTCCTTGACTTATCCTATGAAGCACTTATTTTATATGTTGTCATAACTATGAGGGAATGGTCTAAAAATATGTGCAATGGGATGAGTAATGGGAGATGACAGAACAGGAATGGTGGGAGAGAAAATTCCTTTTTTAGATCTTTTTTGCCCATGTCATTTTTCATTTTGGTAGTATTGTTTTAGTATAACATCATCTACATATCTCATTTCTTCTAAAACATATTCTTCTAAAATATGTTTAGAAATATGAATTTACCCTGCATCTTAAGCTATTGTTTTACTAAAATGGAAAATAAAGACGAATATTTAACAGTATAACTTGACTTTGGTTTTAACAAAGGCCTAGTATTGAAGAAGGCATTTCAACTACAGTATTGAAGAAGGCATTTCAACCACAGCAAATACTTAAAAACTGATTGAATTTTAAAAGGAGATTGCATAAGATTCAAAAGGAAAATGTGTTCTCTAAAAATATTATTATCCCATCTGGGTTTGTAAAGAGTAAGGTGATTTAATTTTAGACTGTATCTTTAGAGAATAAGTAATAAGTCATCAATTTCTTCTTTTAGAAAGCTTACTTTTTCTGTATACCACATTTGTTTCCACTTTTAAAACTTATTCTACTGGCACCTCCTCTTCCTCTTCCTCCTCCTCCTCATCAAACATTTATTGATCATTAATTTTTTGTTGCAAGGGAATATGAAGAAGAATAAGACTCAGTCCTTGTGATTTAAAATCTGGTTTTAGGGACATAGAATTTATAATCAAGGTAAATGACAATTCAATGTAGCATGTCCTAAAAGCTGTGCCATAGATGGCAAGTATGTGACCTGAGGCTGGCCCTTCTCTCTCCATAGTGTTCATGGTAGACATTGATATTCCATAGCTGTTTTCCTGCTGTGTCTGGAAATGGGAAAAAGTGAATCTTCCCTGGCCTTGAACTCTAAGTTGACTTTACCTGTGAATCAGCATTTGTATTCAATATGAAACCTATTTAGCATTCCTGTGCTATTGGAGTGGTACAGTGATACAGAAATCCAATACAGAAATGTCTACGAGAGAAGTAAGTTTTGAGATGTCCTTAAAAGAGTGATAAAACATAAACTAATAGAATAAGGGAATAGGGACTCTAGATTATGGAACAAGTACAAAGAAAGAACACAGGGGCCCTCAGTTGCGGTGTGCCGTGGACTACTCAGTAAACAAGTTAGATTGGCAGCATTACAAAGGGCTGCAAAACCAGAGAGGATACCTAGCTAAGGAGATGGAATTTCATCTTATTCCCATATAGTCTTTTCAGTGAGAATTCTGTGCCAAAAATGTAGACTTGGGAATCACTACTACAAAATAATAATCAGCAGGAATAGATGACATCATATGAGGATATGTGTAGAGTACGGGAA
Source organism: Cheracebus regulus (assembly GCA_963574635.1). NCBI lineage: Eukaryota > Metazoa > Chordata > Mammalia > Primates > Pitheciidae > Cheracebus > Cheracebus regulus. The sequence goes on from CAUYQU010092274.1 coordinate 6,969, forward strand.
GCAATTCAGCTCTTGAGGAACAAGAGAGGATGTAGTAATGGAGACCTAGGGGAAATAACAAGGAGAATAGATGGTCACAAAGTCTAGTAAGGGCTTTTAGGAGAAGGACATGGTAAACAGTGTCCAGTAGTGTTCAGAAGCTCCTGAAGATGAGGACTGTGAAGAGCTTTTTAATTTCACAGCAAAGTGAGCAGTACAATTTTGATGGAAAAAAGTACAGAGTAATTTTGACGGAATAATGGCGATGGAGATGGGAGTAGAGAATAGAAGGTGGTGAAAAGAGGAAGGGTAGGCAATTCTGGCGAAAGAGATAGAGGATGGTGGCTAGGAGACAAGGGATTTGTTTGTTTGCTTGCTTGTTTATTATGAGAGAAGGCATGGCATACATACATGATGCTGAAAAGGAGTCAGTGGGGAGGAGAATTGAGATACGGAGTAATGGATAATTGATAGGATGATATTCCAGAGCAGGTAGAAGGCAATGGGATCCCAGCACCAAGGCAAATATATAAATAGGCATGGGAAAGATAAAAGATATAGAGGCTTATGAACTCTCACTAACGTGTAGATTATATAAAGCTTTATAAACCCCAAATTTAGATCTTTCCGATGTATCTCTTTCTTGAGCTGTAGGCCTGTATGTCCAACTATCTCAGAAGACTTATACTTGTTTATTATTTCAACATGTAAAACGTTCAGTTCCTGGTCTTCTTCTCTTGCTACAAACCAACTCCTTTTCCCTAACTGAAGGAATTGCAGTGCCATGCATTTAGTTGCTCAAGCTATAAATCTGCATTATATTTGAATCCTCCACCTTTTACGTTAAAACCACATTTAATCAATCACTAGGTTCTGCTGTTTCTAGCTACTAAATATCTTTATACCTATTTTTCTCTTGATTCACTCTTAGTAACCTAGTTCTAACGTCATCTTTTTCCTTGATTACTATCACAACAATGATGACCTTTCTGCTCCACTTTTATCAAAATACCCTCTTTTTCAGTCCATTCGCTGGTTCCTGGGCCCCTTTGCAGGACAGGTGCATCCCGTCAGCAGGGAATACGGACACAAAATGGCACATGGAAAACACATTAAACACAATGAAACTTTGAGGTTTCATTGTATTTTTAAGAAAGGTGATGTTTCCCCTCTGCTCCTAACACAGACTGCAAAGTCATTCACTATTTTACCCATGTTAACTTTTCTTTTTTTTTAATTTTAATTTTTTAAAATTATTATACTTTAAGTTCTGGGGTACATGTGCAGAATATGTAGGTTTGTTACATAAGTATACACATGTCATGGTGGTTTGGCTGCACCCATCGTCTACATTAGGTATTTCTCCTAGTGCTATCCCTTCCCTAGCCCCCCACCCCCTGACAAGTCCTGGTGTGTGATGTTCCCCACCCTGTGTCCATGTGTTCTTATTGTTCAACTCCCACTTGTGAGTCAGAACATGTGGTTCTGTTCTTGTGTCAGTTTGCTGAGAATGGTGGTTTCCAGCTTCATCCATGTCCCTGCAAAGGACATGAACTCATTATTTTTTATGGCCACATAGTATTCCATGGTGTATATGTGCCACATTTTCTTTATCCAGTCTATCATTGATGGGCATTTGGGTTGGTTCCAAGTATTTGCTATTGTAAACAGTGTTGCAATAAACATACGTGTACATGTGTCTTTGTAGTAGAATGATTTGTAATCCTTTGGGTATGTATCGAGTAATGGAATTGCTAGGTCAAATGGAATTTCTATTTCTAGATCCTTGAGGAATCACCACATTGTCTTCCACAATAGTTGAACTAATTTACATTCCCACCAAGAGTGTAAAAGCGTTCTTATTTTTTGTTTTATCTTTTAAATCTCCAGTGACCCTCTAGGGTGCCTATTTTACTCCATTCATCTGGTCAACCATCCCTTGTTCTTTACAGCTCTTCATCTTGAACATCACTTGCTCTGGTAGGCCCTCTCTATATACAATAGTCTGCTTTAGGTGGCTCTTTTGGGACTTCCCACGGTATCTTAACCTTCTCTCATCATGCTTATTACTTCTGTTTTCCCAGTGATCTCGGGAAGTGTATTGGCCTCATCCATTATTATAGCCCCAGTGCTGCCTAGTATATATTTATTGAGAAAATATGTATTTAATTAAATTGAATCTGTCAATAATATGCAGGACAAATTAAAGGAAGGATGGGAAAGAACCTAGACATAGGGTTATCCAAGAACCATGATTGTTTCATATCTTTCTCTGTAACTTCTTGTGTAAATCTAATCAGAAGTATGCCCAGAAAGAAGTAAATTTTATTATCATCAAGTTGCTGATGTTATTATTTACCAGATTTTATTCTCCACCCCCTGTCAACCCCTGCTGCTTCCCTGTTTTGGGTTCTTAAATTCTGACTGCAATGATCACGTACGGGCTATCAAGTTGCAAAATAAAACAAGGAGGGGCTTTAAGATGGCTGGTTAGATGCATTTAGTACTTGCCTCTTCCACAAAGAAGAACTAAAATGGCAAGTAAATAATAATACTTTGAACAGATCATCTAAAAGAGAACACTAGATTTCAATACAGAAGTGATAGGAAACACCACAAGCAAGTAAGGAGAGGGAACTGAGTCAGGTTGTCTGCTGGGATGGCTTGGGAGCTTAGAGAGGCTTCCTAATGCAGAAAAACCATATAAATAAAATACCTCCAGCAGTCTACATTCCCACCATGAACTGCTGTATTCCTAGCCATGGAAGAGCCCCTTGGTCATCACAGACCCTGAGACTAACATAGGAACTGCTTGGAGACTATACAGTAATATTTCTCCAGAGTGGGAGCTCATGCCGAGTCCCACAAACTGCCAAGTCCTAAGGAGTTGTAGCACAGTGCCATTTTGAAAGCCCAACCTCCAGCTGACTCATTCCTGCTCTGGGGTCTGACAGTCACTGCATCTTATATTCCTGGAGCCTCATCCGTATTCCCTGCCCAGAGAATATGCTACTGAGGGCTGGATAGGAGCCACTGGCAGTGAGCCCACTCCCTCTAGCAAAAGGGTGGCTTCACATTTTCCTGCATCCTGAAGACAAATTCCACCATCTGAAGCTGCTGCCACTGTGGGCTTCTGTGGGGCTGAAGCTCTAGTGAAGCACGTCCTTCCTCACACCTGCCAGCAGCCTGTCTATGGCTGCTCCCACTGAAAGCAACCTCACCTAGTTGCAGGGCCACAACACAACGGATAGTGCCTCCATCTGAGCATCCCACATGTGGCCTGGGAATCATTCCACCCCTGCTTACCACAGCCAGTGGCTGCATGCACCTTTTGGGGGCCTGAGGACAAATCTGCCCAGCCCAGCTCTGCCTGCAGCCAGTGATTGAACACCCCATCCACAACTTTTGGCACTGCGTATTCCTCCTGGGGTCTGAAGTTGGGCCCACCCAACCTGTCCTTACTGCCACAGCTAATACCTGCACACACCATGTGTGGATCTCAGGACTAACCCACTTGGCCTGTTGCAGCCACTGCCAACATCAATGTGGACCACTTGGATCCCTAAAGGCTGTCCTATCATTTCTACTGCTATTGCCCAATATTACATCTGTTGCCCAGTTACCTGCCCATCTACCTAATCCATTGCTGCCATTCCTGGCATCCTAAGTCAGCCACCTGGATACCCAGGAATTGGTCTGCCAGGACTTGCTGACTCAAGAGTTGATAACCATAGATACTTTTATAATATAGTAAATCTCAGCATATTTATATATAATTGCTATGCGGTAGATTTCTAATATAAATTTCAAATTCTCTCTCATATATCACCTGGACAGGTATGGTTTAAAGAAGAGTGTTTGAGACCGCTCCATTGCATTCCAGCTTGGGCAACAAGAGCGAAACTCCATCTCAAAATAAATTAAATTAAATAAAATATGCCCATGGGAGCTCATAAGTCCTTTCCCCCATATGAGGACATAACTGAAGGTGCTGTCTATGAATCAGAAAGTAGGTTCTTAACAGACACTGAATCTGCTGTCACCTTCTTTAAAACATTTGTAATTTCATTTTCATTTTTAGAGATGGGGTGTCACTTTGTCTTGCTTTGTCACCCTGGCTGGAATGAAGTGACGTATTCATAGGTCACTGTGGCCTCAAACTCCTGGGCTCAAGCAATCTTCCTGCCTCAGTCTCCTGAGTAGCTGGGACTACAAGCATGGGCCACCATTCCCTGCTATCTGCTGGGAGCTTGATCTTGGACTTCCCAGACATCAGAACTGTGATAAATAAATTTCATGGCATGGTCTTGCCTCACCGCAATCTCTGCCTCCCGGGTTCAAGTGATTCTTTTGCCTCGACCTCCAGGGTGGCTGGGATTGCAGGCATGCGCCACCACATGTGGTTAATTTTTTTGTATTTTTGGTGGGGACTGGATTTCTTCATGTTGGTCAGGCTGGTCTCGAACTCCTGACCTCGGGTGATCTGCCCTCCTGGGCCTCCCAGGGTGCTGGAGTTGCAGGTGTGAGCCACTGCAACAGGATCCCCTTGGCATAATTTATAAGGTCTCTAATTTGATATATGAGGATTTAACTTGGGGTTTAGGATTTCAACATATACATTTTGAGGGATGATAAACATTTAGATCATCATAGGGATTGTTACAGATAAAAAGAGATTAATGGGACATAATTACCATATTCTTGATTGGTTTGTGAATCTAGAAAAAGAAAAGGTATAAGGATAATTGGAGAAATTTGAATATGGGCTATATATTAGTTAATACTATTATGTCAATTACATTTCTTAAGTAGAATAATGCTATTGTGGTTATATAAGAGAATTCCCTCTTCTTGGGAGATGGAGGGTGAATATGTAGTTGTGGAACTTACTTTTAATTGATTGAAAAATATAAAAAGAGAAATAAAGCATACATGGCAAAATATTAACAAGGGACTAGACGAAAGGCTTATGTATGTTCATTGTTCAGTTTTCTCAAATTTTAGATAAGCTTCACATTTTTTAAAATAAAAACTTGAGAGAAAAACAAAACAAACAAACAAACAAAAACAAAAAAAGAATGTTTGCTCAACACTTTTACTTCTTCCGGCAAATCCTGCCTATCCTCTCTTTCATCACTTAATGTACATTTTCCACAAAGGTCGGTGGTAGGATTTCCATTTTTTGATTTAGGGCCATTTTCAGAATTTACAGAAAAATTTGAGTCTTTGCTTACGTGAGTTCACTAAGCTCACTTTAAATACTGAGTTTTAATCAACGGGGGCTTTTTAGGAGGTATCATCTCTCAATTATGCTCTGTAAAACGCCAGCCCTAATTGCTTATCTCTAAATGGTTTATTTTTCTGCTGACATGAGTTTCTAGCTCTTTGGGTTTTGCTTCTGGGTCCCTCATTGCTCAGAGGGAAAAGGGTTTTATCTTACAAATGGTTTTACTGGAATATTAATATTCTGAGAGGAGTCTGAGCTGAAAACAGTTTCCTCCTGGTCAGAAATAGACTTCTTACTGTATCCTGTTTAACTCTCTTAACGATTCCCTTTCTCTTCTCATTCTCTGCCTAGTAGGCTGTCAATATCACTGCTTAATTTCTGTAGCGTGGTGTCAATTGTATGAGAACAATCCTTTCTTGATGACCTTCATTTTTTAATAACCCCATGTGGACATACGAAAACAATAATGCATAAATAGGGACAACCTATTTTTTAAAATAAATTGACTTCAGATTGTTGGAAGAAAGTAAAGCATATTAAAGATGTGACAGATGTCTCTACATAATATTTATGAAATCTCTAATAAGGGCCATAATGCAGGAAGAGACTTCCATTCTCTCACTAACCCTGCCAACCTTCTTGTCTTTTCCATAGCTCCGCATCTTAGGGAAAGTGATGTGATTAACAGAATTAACCTTTTTTGATGACTGTGTAATCAAAGATTATGTATAAGATAGTTATATATATATTAGTTGTCTCATTTTTAAGGTTTGCAAAAATTCTATGACTTCTAGGCTTCATTTACAGGTAGGAAAAAAAGAGGATCTGAGAGGTTAAATAATGCTCTTCAACAGTATATCGTGTTTATTAAAGGTCTATTATCCTAGCATGGTCAGTGACACAAGAATAATTCCTGCCTTCCTAGAGAAAATAAGTATTTTTTTAATGCAATGCATAAAAAAGTTCAAATGTCAGTAAAAAATGAAAACAAAAAAGCAAAATACTTGGAGATATATATTTAGAATAGTTGGGTGAGTACAAAGGTGAGAGAAGTTGTGGTTACAGAGTGGGATCCCTGAATTTAATGTTTCAGAGCTGGATGGCGATTTGTGCTGATCAATTACCTCCAGGATATGTCAATGTGAGGGGTGCCTAAGGCCTTGGTGTCAGAAAATAAGAGAGTGAGGTTTGAATATAGATCTATCTTATTCCAAGCCTGTACTCTTTTACTACATCAGATTACATTTATATATTAAATGACATATATGTAAGAGAGGAGTTCAACATCATAGATGACAAAATACAGGTCTTCTGGCATCCACTTTCATACAAACTTGGCAGTAAAATGGCCAAAATTGTGAAGTATTAAATATTGATCTTGTATCTTACCCTTTTTTTTTGTATCTCCTCACTTTTTTTCCTCCCTTCTTTTCTTTACCAGCTCATTGTCCAAGTGCTGATAGTTCCAGGCCTGACCTGTATGAAAATAAGAAATTGAAGTTATTTACTCACCAGTCTATTCAAGTTCCCAAATTTGCATTATCTTATGATTTGGAGAGATATATTCCATTATAGCCAAGAAAATACGTTAGTGGTGCAACAAGATAACATTTTTGATGTAACCCAAAGACAATAATTTTCAAAGTTCTGATAAAGGGGAAAGCAGACTGGGCTACAGATTGAAAAAAAAGATGAGTGTTGTTACACACAAATCTTCCAATTCAAATGTTTAGAAAGACACTTCATTGCTCCTGCTTAAACCAGAAGCTTGGCTTAACAGAGAAGTCCAGAGTTTTGGGGGCAATGCTTAAGAAATTACTTTAGGCACTGAGATAGTACCAAGATAATTTATCTTTGCATCTTCTTACTCTATCCTCTGTGCGTATATTTGAAGTGTTGGCTCATTTTGAATATGGACATAGGGAAGCTGGAAGAGCTTAGATTCAGGATCCAGAGTTTGTTCGATTACTTGTTAAAATTTGACTTGGATTAGTAATTATGAATCTATCTTAATAATTGGTTCTGTACCCTATCTCAATAGGGGCTCATGTAGTCCATTTTCTAGTGGGTAGGAAGCTATATTTTTACAAATGCCATCACAATTAACACCTATTCAGAAGGTCCCAGTGAAGCAGTGATGATTAAATCAGTCAAATCTACACTCAGTTTTTATATCAGTCATCAACTCACTGTTGGGAAAGCTTAGTTGATTATTACTTAATAGTATTTTTAAGGTATAGAGAAGATTTGAATTTTTATCATGGCCATTTGACACTTTCACATTATATTTTCATTGAAAGTCATACTGATGACAAAGATGTGTATTTTAATAAATCATAATTTCAGGGCTGTCATTACTAGGTACATTGTATATCAATTTTCTTCCCTTTATCATGGTTTGTAACCAAGAACAAATTTACTCTGCCATGATGGAAGGGGTTTATAATCATTTCAACATTTCCAGCAAAATATTTATGGGTATTACTAAAAACATGCTTATGAGGTCAAATAACTCTGGGAAATGCTGCTTTTTAGAAAGATTTCTCAACTCAAAAACTTTTCAAAGCCTATAATATGCTAATAGAAGTTTTGAGTCCCTAAAAGGGAATCATAGGATGCTGAGTTTCTCAAACTGTTTCACTGCAGAAAATTTTTTAATTTTTATTTTTAAGTTCTGGCATACATGTTCAGGATGTGCAGGTTTATTACATAGGTAAATGTGTGCCATGATGGTTTGCTGCACCTATCAAGCCATCACCTAGGTATTAAGCCCCAAGCATTAGCTATTTTTCCTACTGCTCTTCTTCCCCCAACCCCAACCCAACAAGCCCCAGTGTATATTGTTCCTCTCTCTGTGTCCGCGTGTTCTCATTGTTCAGCTCCCACTTATAAGTGAAAACATGTGGTATTTGGTTTTCTGTTCCTATGTTAGTTTGCTGAAGATAATGGCTTCTAGCTCCATTCACGTCCCTGCAAAGGACATGATCTCATTCATTTTTATGACTGCATAGTATTCCATGGTGTATTTGTACCACATATTCTTTATCCAGTCTATCATTGATAGGCATATGGGTTGATTCCATATCTTTGCTATTGTGAATAGTGGTGCAATGAACATATGCATGCATGTATCTTTATAATAGAATTATTTATATTCCTTTGGGTATATACCCAGTAAAGAGATTGCTGGGTCAAATGTTATTACCGGTTCTATATCTTTGAGAAATTGCCATATTGTCTTCCATAATGGTTGAACTAATTTACATTCCCCCCAACAGTGTAAAAGCATGCCTATTTCTCTGCAATGTCACCAGCATCTGTTGTTTCTTGACTTTTTAATAATCACCATTCTGACTGGCATGAGATGATATTTCATTGTGGTTTTGATTTACATTTCTCTAACGATCAGTGATGTTGAGCTTTTCCCGTTTGTTAGTGGCATTAATGTCTTCTTTTAAGAAGTGTCTGTTCATGTTCTTTGCCCACTTTTTAATGGAGTTGTTTGTTTTCTTCTTGTAAATTTGTTTAAATTCCTCATAGATTTTGGATATTAGAACTTTGTTAGATGGATAGATTGCAAAAATCTTCTCCCACTCTGTAGGTTGCCTGTTTGCTCTGATAATAGTTCCTTTCACTGTGCAGAAGCTCTTTAGTTTAATTATATCCTATTTGTCAATTTTTTAAAGAACATCTTATCAGACAACCAAAGTAAATGATAAACTTTGGAGGCTGCTGGATTAACAACCATCTAATCGACTTCCAGTCACTTCAGTACTTTATGCTTACCCATATCCTGCCAGAGTGCTGGGATGGACCCTCCATGCCTTCATTGCTTGGAAAATATTTTAAAAAGAACTTTATTCTCTAAGTTGTTTACTTTCTCTGAAGGTATCTGGGATTCAAGTCCTTAGTAAAATTGTGAAATTCGTCATATTTGTCTTTGATATGTATTCGCCAGGCTTTAAAATACTTTTCCTCATCTTCCTTATTAAGCATCTTACTTTCTACAGGCTTCTTCTCTCTTGACATCACATGTTCTTTTTCTTGCTCTAGGATGTCTAGAGTCACTCTCTGATACCCTTTCTTTGTATATCTTCTTATTGAGATATATCATGTGGCCATAAATGCCCTTTCCTCATCATTGCAGTATGTTTTTACAGCATTCCATTGAAGCCCACCTATCAGCTAGCACTAAGATATCAAGCTCCTGCTGATTATGAAATTGATAATTAGCTAATAGGTAGGCATTGACAAAGAGAAGCTAAGGGTATCTGTTTTTATACTGTAATAAAAACAACTGGACCTTTAAACTGGGAATTCAGAGACTTTAGTAGTGGCAAATATTTTTGGTCACCAAGATCTTGAGACCTCTCAGTTAATAACACAAACATTTATAATCTAAAAAATGACAGCACTCTATTTTTAAAAAGTTATTTAATTGAATGAGTTGAGGCAACACTGGAATTATAATCAAAGAACTTACAAAATGTAATTTTCATTAAGTAATTACATAGCTATGAGAATCTATTTATAAAAGAATAACCCAGAAAATAAATACCTAAAAAATACAAAATGCATGATAGGATATTCTGCTAAAAATATTTTAATTCCAGAAAATGTTTTAAATTACTTTTTAACTATAAATAGAAAAGTTTACAGGTATTCAGATCACATACATCATAGTCAAACAAAATTAACTTGAATATGCAAACATTTTATGCTAAGGCATCCATCGAACTATAAACCAATATCTCAAGATGACATTCTGGTTGGCCTCAGAGTTCTAATTTTACTGTCTAAGCTAGCAGTGTATTCTAAACAAAATTACCTCCTGGATGGTTTTTGACATAATAATAACATAAAATGTAATAACAAACTCAGTAGTGCTGAAGTATTTAGTGTCTAATAATATTAGCATTTTATCACTCTAGCTTTAAATATTCATCTAGGAAAACATATAGAGAGATAGTTATAAATCATTTAAAAATAGTACAGTTAAACTTCTCACAGTTGAAATAATTTTATGTTTTGATGGATTGTTTTGCTTTGTTCTATTTTCAAAAATAAATTTTTTTAAAAAAAAGTTAATGTTACTACAAGCCTCTTTTATTTCATATATTTACTTCCTTCATAGAAACTCATCAATTAAAGATGACTATATAAGAAACAGTCCTGTATTTATATTTTATATAAGCAAAACAGTATAATAAACAATAAGCAATTAAGTAATAAGTTCATATATATATATAGGTTTGCTCATCTTACATTTTCTTCTATTAAATGAATTTAGTAGGTGCTTTTTTATTATCTGTGATAATAAAGTGGTATATATGAAAGCTTATATATTTCTGTTTAGATTTTAAGCTGGGAATTCAGGGATTTTAGCAGATAGGAATTATTTTGAATGATACCTACTATTTCCTAAAACTGAAATGCATTTCTAGTCAATAGTTTAACTTTAGGTAATCATGTCAGTGACATGGGGAAATTTTAAAGCATCATTGGCATGATATCAAAATACTGTGCTTGATCACATAAATTTCTTTCCTTTGTATGCTGCTCACTCACACTTTCTTAAAAAAATCTGTATAATTTTAATCATGACATTGCTTTGTAATTTACCTGTTTAAAACTGCACACACATTTGTTTTACCTTCATCTCTCGGGCCGAGCATAGTTTCGGGGATACAGTCTTGGATACATACCAGTCCCTGTGGCAGCAGTTTCTGTGGAGCGAATCATGAGACTGACATGCCATCTGAAATATTTTGATGCAAATAGATGGCATTTCAAATTATGGCAATAACATTCACACCCTACACTCATACTTAGGGTCTAACACATCCCAAATAACTAAATTGACCTTCATTCTGTGTCTAAAAAAGAGTGTTCTTTATGTTTCTTTGAAAACAGTATCAATAAGTAATTTCCTATCTTCCCTGCTTCATCTTCTTTCTCTTATCTTTTCCCATTTGTTCTGTAAAATATCAGTGTATAGGTTCTATCTTCCATGTATACATTGCTTTACAGTTTATATACTATTTCATGTATATTATTTTACTTATTACAGAGGATTTATTATTAGAGTCTTGCTTGATGGTAGAAAAAACGAATCTGATATCCAAAAGTAACAGTGGCAGAGTTACAAATAGAATTGTCATCTTTGCCTGTGCCTGGCGATTTATGGCTATGATTCCCAGATTTCCTTACAGCTAAGCGTAGTTCCCGTGACTGAAGTTCTGGCCAATAGAAAGAGAATAGACATGCCAGGTTCAATTTCTTAGTACTTTCTTTATAAAGAAAGGATGCCTTCTTTTCTGCCTCTTCCCTCTCTTTTGATGCCTGGAATGTGTAATGGTGATGGGGGTCATCTTGGACTGCCGGATACGGATAGAACCCTGGGGATGTCAGAGCAGCAAGGTGGAGAGACACTTAGCCTCACCCAACTTCATGTAGTAGAACCATCACCATATCAACTCAGAAACAAATGTTCTCTTTTAAAAAATATCATTTTGTATCTCTAATTTATAGCAGCTAAACCCATACCAAAACTGAAATAACAAAAGAAGTATTTTTAATGAATAAATTATTTGTTTATGACTTGTACATATGGGCTTATTTTTCCACAGTGGTTGTCTATCCTCTCAATTCTGGGAGCATCCCCAGTTAGGAAATATGCTTTGATATTAACTGACGTATATTTTTTCCATTTCCATTAATTTAAAAAATACATATTTGTATTTGTGTCTTTTTAGAGAAAGTCAAAAAGCAAGGGGTGTTCCTGATATGTCCCTACTATACAGTTTATCAAAAATTCACATTATGCTTAGACTTTTCCTTCACGTTCATTTCTTTCCCCTTTTTAAGAATCTAACATTTAGGACAAAAGGTGTAAGCAGGCTGGTCCTCATTTCGTCTTATTCTTTGGTGTTTACAATGACTACTGTACAGTTTGAAAAGTAGTAGTGAGAATGTATTGGACTTTTCTCTCTCAGCACCGAACAAGGAGTAATCAAACATGACTATTTGGGCAGGATTATTGTGATATGAGTATCCAACATCACACTGCCAACAAGTTGCTGGAAGATTTAACTTGGCAAATAAAAATTGAATTTTTGTGGGATCATAGCAGTCACATATTGGACAATCTTTTTAATAATCTTAAAGCCTAGAAGTTTCTCAGTTCAATAATCTTTCTGGAAACAAAAGCAATATTTTTGCTAATTTAAATATTTTAAACAAGGTAGAAATGTATTCAACTGCTTTCTTTCTTTCTTTCTTTCTTTTTCTTTCTTCTATCTTTCTTTCTTCTTTCTTTCTTTCTTTCTTTTTTTCTTTTTTGCTCTATAAGGCTAAACTCTAAGATTTAAAGTTTGGGCTACACTTTGGAAATGGACTCAGTCTTTGGAAACATGTTTTTATTTTAATTCATTAAGACAGTATCCTTTCTTTAGTTGTAAATGTAAGATTTTTATAAGTAAATAAAAGAGCAGATACATATGTTTTAGATGCCTGTTTTTCTTAAATCTACAGGTATTTGCATGGTGTTAAAAAATTATACAACTTTTCAGGAAAAGAAGAGCCTAGGGTCTGAAAAAGAGGTTTATATTTGACATTATATCTAAATTTAAGACATGCAATTTATTTAGTAGTTAATTATTTTAAGCCTACCTGACCTTTCAGCTGTGTTTTTATTTCAAGGGACAAATGCTCAGAGTTCATCATTCTTCAGTGATTTACAGTTATTTTTTCTAGATTCCATCCCTTTGGAGATAAATAAAGGCTTTCTTTTTCCAGGATATAATAATTCTCCTTCTTTATTCCCTTTGCTGATGGGTAATTCATGACATTTAGAACTGATTGAAATAATTCTAAGTTGTCCACTTTTTATTTATTGAATAGCACAATCAAAAGAAATATGCAACCAGAAAACAGATATGGTTCAAAAATAAAGACCCTATTTTTGACTTTAATAAACTTTTAATCTTTTTGTTACAATTATTTAGACTTGATGTAATTTATGCATTTTAAGCAGTTTAGAAGATATTCTCATACTGCAACAGAAAAACATTAATATGTAAATTCAAAGCAGGTCTCTTAGTCTTTTCTAGTTTCAAAGTTCTATGTTCCTTGTTAGTCATTTTCTTCTTATTAGATTAAATTTTCACATCATTTATCATGGAATAAAACACAGATTTGGAAGCTCTCCCTACCACTCCAAATGTGATTCATGGATCAGTGCTTAGCCACCACCTGGGAACTTGTTAGAAATGCAAAATCTCAATCCCATCACAGATTTCCAGGTGACTGGCGTTCATGTTAAAATTTGAGAAGCATTGTTCTAAAACATAAGCCATCAGAGCTGGTTATGAGTGTGCATATGTGTGTGTTCTTAAATGGAATTTTACATTTGTTGATAGACATGTTACTTTGTTTTGCTTTGCTATTATAACTAATTTCAACTTGTAGTCGACAAGATAACATGTGAAATAACCTCTACAATTTGTTTAGCGCTCCTCTTACTCTTGAATTGAAAATTATGAGAAGTACCCTAATTCTCCCTCCTTAGCTGTCAGTCACATTTGATGGAGATTTCTAATTTCCCCGAGCTGTGTCCTTTTAGATGAAAAAAAAAATAGCTATTAGACTCCAGTTGGAAAGATAGCATGAATAATAATATATTCTGTGGCAATGTATATCTTATATTTGCAAGAAAAAGTAAGTTAAAATGAGGTTAAATGTCTTGCCTTTGTTCCCTTCCAGACTTTAAACAAACGGGTTATTTCCTTCCAATCTAAGTATGAACTGCCATGGAACAGTAGAGCTACACTGAAGACAAGACTTCCTGGGCTACCATTTTTCTGGAAGTTTCTACAAAGTCTATTATTTATCATTGGACAGACTGTGACAAATGCCATTTTAATTCAATGATATGATTAAAGACTTACTAAGTGTTTTGTTTCCTGTACAGTTCTATAATTTGATATGATCTCATGTGTGTGTATGTTGTTTTTTTTTTTTGCTTTCGTTGCTTATACTTTTGGTGTCATGCCCAGATCAATGTCATCGAGGTTTCCCTCTGTTTTCTACCAGTAATTCTGTGGGTTCAGCTTTTATGTTTACATCTTTATTACATTTTGAGGATTTTTTGGAGGGGGGTATATGATTTCAGATAAAGGTCCAATTTCATTCTTTTGTATGTGAATATCTATTTTTCCAAACATCTTTTATTGAATAGATTATTATTTTTTCATTGTATGTTCTTGGCATCCTTGTGGAAGAGCTCTCTATTCTATAGTATTTGTCTATATGTCTATTTTTATGTGAGTACCATGCCATTTTGATTACTGTAATTTTGAAATAGATTTTGAAATCAGGAAATAATGCTTTCCATTTTGATCTTTTTGCTCAAGATTGCTTTGGCTATTTAGGATTATTTGTGGCTCAATATGAATTTTAGGATTGTTTTTTCTATTTGTGTAAGGAATGCCTGTGGGATTTCAGTATGGATTGCATTGACTCTGTAGATCTCTTTGGGTAGTATAAACATTTTAACAATTTAATTCTTCTAATTGAAAAGGGATGTCATTCTATTTATCTGTGTCTTCTTTGATTTCCTTCATCAATGTCTAATAATTATCAGTGTGCAAATCTTTTATCTCCTTGGTTAAGTGTATTAATAAGAATTTTACGCTTTTTTTGTTATTGTGAATAGAATTGCTTAATTTCCTTTTTGGATAGTTTGTTTTTTGTATATAGAAATGTAACTGGCTCTCATAAGTTAATTTTTTTTATCCTGCAACTTTACTCAATCATTTATTAATTCTAATAGTTTTATTGTTGTCTTTTGGGTTTTCTACATATATGATCATATGTTTTGCAAATAGAGACAATTTTACTTCTTTCTTTCCGATTTGGATAACTCCTATTCCTTTTTCTTGTCTAATGGCTCTTCCAGTACTATGTTGAATAAAAGTTGTAAGACCCTTATATTGGTTCTTAGAGAGAAAGCTTTGGGTTTTCCCCATTAATTATGTTGTTAGCCATGGACTTCTCACATATGACCTTTATTATGTTAAGGTAAATTTATTCTATACTGATTTTGTTGAGAGTTTCAAACACACACGGATGTTGAAACTTGAACTATGACAAAGACTCTATGTCTGTTGAGATGTTCATTTTTAAAATTTCAATAGTTTTTGGGGAACAGGTGGTTTTTTGTTACATGAATAAGTTCTTTAGCGGTAATTTTTGAGATTTTAGTGCACCCGTCACCTGAGCAGTGTATACTGTACCCAGTGTGCAGTCTTTTATCCCTCTTTCATTTTATTTTGTTAATGTGGTATATTACATTGATTAATTTGCATATGTTGAAATGTGTTTGCCTCCAAGCGATAAATCCTACTTGGGCATGGTGTATAATCTTTTACATGTGCAGTTGAATTTGGTTTATTCGTATTTTATTGAAGATTTTTACATCTGTGTTCATGAGGGATATTGGCTTGTAGTTGTCTTTTCTTGTAGTTTCTTTGTCTTACTTTGGCATGAGGGTAATGTTGGCTTCATAAAATGAGTTTGGAAGTGTTTCTTGTTGTCTTGCTTTTACCCTTTTAATTTGGTATATACAATAAGAAAAAATGTAAAAATTCTGTTGATGCTGAAAGTTACCAAGTCAGACCTGCTAAAATGTGAAGAAAATATACTGAAAACAATTGTACAGAATGAAAGACCATATCTGTCATTCATATTTCTCATAAGGGGTTAATATCCAAGTATATAAGAAACTCAAACAACTCAAAAACAAAACAAAACAAAACAAAGTCCCCAAAACAACAATGAACTCATTAAAAAATAGGCTAAGGACCTGAATAGGCATTTCTCTGAAGAAGACATGCAAGTGGCTAACACTTATATAAAAAGATACTCAGTGTCACTAACCATTAGGGCAATGCTAATTAAAACCATAATGAGATATCACTTCACACTTGTGATCATTTGTGACTATCATCAAAAAGATAAAAGGTAACAAACATTATCTTGTTAAGGTTTGGAGAAAAGAGAACCCTTGTACATTGTTGGTGGGAATGTAAATTGATGTGGCCATTAAGAAAAACATGAAGGTACCTCAAAAAATTAAAAATATGGATGGGCACTGTGGTTCAAGCCTGTAATATCAGCACTCTGGGAGGTCAGGGTGGGCAGATCACTTGAGGCCAGGAGTTCTAGAACAGCCTGAGCAACACAGGGAAATGCCGTCTCTGCCAAAAATACAAAAATTAGCCAGGCATGGTGGTGTGTGCCTATGGTCCCAGCTATCCGAGGCGGCTGGAGCTGGAGAATCACTTGAACCTGGGAGGCAGAGATTGCGGTCAGCTGAGATTGCTCCACTGCACTCCAGCCTGGGTGACAGAGTGAGACTCTGTGTCAAAAAATACAATAAAATAATTAAACAATTAAAAATAGAATTAGCATATAATCCAGCAATCCCACCTCTGGGTATACATTCAATGGAAATGGTATCAGTATCTTGAAGAGATATCTATACCCCATATTCATTGCAGCACTGTTCATAATAGTCAAAGGATGAAAATAATCTGTGTCTGTTGACAAATGAATAAATTGTGATACACACACACACACACATACACACACACACACCCTGATTGCAACAGACTTTGAAAATAAGAAAGTCTTGCCGTTGGTGACAACATAGATTAACTTGGAAGACATTATGCTAAGTAAAATAAACCAGGCACAGAAAGACAAATACTGCGTGATCTCACTTATACGTGGAATCTAAAGAAGTTGAAAGCTGAGAGTAGAACGGTGTTTGCTAGGGGATAGCAGGTGAAGTAATAAGATATTTGACAAAGGGTACAAAGATTTAATTATTCAGGATGAATCAGTTCTGGAGATCTAAACTACAACATTTTTACTATAGTTAATAATATCATTTTGCATACCTGAAATGTGCTGAGAGTAGATCTTAAAGTTCTAATTACAAAAAATTGTAACTACGTGAAGTGATGCATATATTAATTATCTTGATTATGGTAATTATTTACAATGTATGCATATATCAAACATCACATTCAACACCTCGAATGTATGCAACTTTCATTTGTGAAGTATATCTCAATAAAACTGGAAAAAGATAAAGCTGTGGTTATGGAAAATGAAAGATACAATAGTGATAAGTCTGAAATTTACTTACCTTTTTGTGGTATTATTAAATAACCAATAAAAAAGTTTAATGAACTGAATTATTTTTATTTTTTCTTTTATTTATTTATTTTTTGAGATGGAGTTTCGCTTTTTCTTCCAGGCTGGAGTGCAGTGGTGTGATCTCGGCTCACTGCAACCTCTACCTGCTTGGGTTCAAGCGATTCTCCTGCCTCAGCCTCCTGAGTAGCTGGGATTATAGGCACTTGCCACCACACCTGGCTAATTTTTTGCGTTTTTAGTAGAGAAGGGATTTCACCATGTTGGCCAGGCTTCTCTGGAACCCCTGACCTCAGGTGATTCACCTGCCTTGGCCTCCCAAAGTGCTAGGATTAGAGGTGTGAGTCACTGCACCCGGCCAATGAGCCTAATTGTTACCTTTAATGTTCGAATCCATTAAGTTGTTCACGGGATTTTGTAACAGATACCTCCAACATTTTTCAAGTTCTGTACTGTTTTGGACAGAGGCAATATTATTCATAAATAACTTTTAAATATTATTTTTAAAACGAATACATTTATATAGTGACACAATCAAACATTAAAGTTTGTGATGAAATGCCATTGCCTTCTACTCATTCAAATTCCAATGATTGCCATTCTTTTTTTTTTTTTTTTTTGAGACGGAGTTTCGCTCTTGTTACCCGGGCTAGAGTGCAATGGCTCAATTTCAGCTCACCGCAACCTCCGCCTCCTGGGTTCAAGCAATTCTCATGCCTCAGGCTCCCAAGTAGCTGGGACTACAGGCGTGTGCCACCATGCCCAGCTAATTTTTTTGCATTTTTAGTAGAGACAGGGTTTCACCATGTTGACCAGGATGGTCTCGATCTCTCGACCTCGTGATCCACCCGCCTTGGCCTCCCAAAGTGCTGGGATTATAGGCGTGAGCCACATGATTGCCATTCTTTAAAAGCAAATCTTTCAACTGTACATTATTTTTCTTTGTTTCCTCCATAACTCTACATAATATATTTATTTCTTGAATAAAGTTTTGATAGTATATATTGACTCTGTAATCTCAAAAATGAGTATTTTTCTCACACCTTCTCCTTCTCCACTCTGCTTCAAAAACCATAACAGTTACTTTATTATTTTTAGTCATATTGTTTAAATAATGTATGAGTATTTCTAATTCCTGATTGATTACCTTTTAATAGTATCTCTTAGGTCTCCTCTTTGTGTCTTTTTTCCTCTTCTTTATTTTTTTTGGATACAAGGTCTTGCTCTGTTGCCCAGGCTGGAATGCAGTGGCATGGTCTCAGCTCACTGCAACCTCCCAGGCTCAAGCAATTCTCCTGCCTCAGCCTCCCGAGTAGCTGGGATTACAGGCACCTGTCACCATGCCCTGCTAATTTTTGTATTTTTATTAGAGACGAGGTTTTGCTATGTTGGCCAGGCTGGTCTGGAACTCCTGACCTCAGGTGATCCACCCTCCTCGGCCTCCCAAAGTGCTGGGATTACAAACGTGAGCCACTGATTCCGGCCTCTTTTCTTATATTCTACAAATTGCTTGACATCATGCCACATTTCATTTGGCTTCATAACTGTACCATTAATTGATTTTTTGGTTATAATTCTTTCTTGCATGTCTGTTTTTCTTATGAATTTTACCTTTATCACAGGCTTAATATTTTTAGGTTCTTTATTATACACTCTATCTTATCTAGCCTGCTCTTTTCCCTGTACAAAAATAATTCTTCCAGAGCTGTCCCTGTCTGGCCTTCTGCTTGAATCCCAGCACAGCATCTCGGAACTTTCCTGAATCTCCCGGGTGGGTCCCTTGTTGTCTTTCTCACTCTTGTTTTTTCCCCTCACTTGTTGTAGTAGACATGTAGCTCTTTAAAATATTCTATGTAAAATACATTCTTTTTGAGCATGGGAGAAATAGTCTCTATTCTGCCTTTACAGATGATTGATATTTGAGCTTATTATAAAATTCTAGGTTGACAAGCATTTTCCCCTTAGAACATTGAAAGCATTATTTCATTTTTTTTTTTTTGACATTCAGTGTTGCTGATATGAATTCAGATGCTAGTTAGCTGGCAAATTTGATTCCTCTTTGCAAGCTTTAGAATTGTTTTCTCTTTGATGACATGCTGTATCTAGATGTGGATCTGTTTTCTCTTTGCATTTGATGTTTGGTACTTTATAAATTCTGAAGACTTACACCCTAGAGTTCTGAGAAAATTTTGTCTGTTATCTTTTCAAAAATATTTTATTTTTCCCTACTTCCTTATTTCTCTTTGGAGTTCTTGGGTTATGATACTGGGCCTCTTGGGTTGGTCTTCTCTGTCTCTTGTAACTTCTTTATTGGTGTGAAAGGCAGAATTCTAGGATGGCCACCAAAATTCCTGCCACCCTGGACTCCGTACACATGCTGTATGACTCCTTCCCCTTGGGTGTGGGTGGGGCTTGTGAATAGATGGGATAATTGATGGGATAACTCCCTTGATTAGGTAACTTTACAGGGTAAAGGTAATAGAATGGTCACATTTAGTGATTATATTTACATTATATAAGACCCCTTTTTGGCAGATTGGGGAGAGATTCTGGCTTTGGGGGAGTGTGTTGTCCCATTCTGAGAGGGCCCAGTAGATAGTATTGGAGGCCTCTAGTAGCTAGGAGTGATCCATGGCCAATAGCCAACAAGCAAACTGGAACCTCCGTCCTACAACCACAATAAACTGCATTCTGCCAACAACCTGAATGAACTTGGAGGAACACGCAAAGCCTAGATGAGAACACAGCTCAGCGGAAACCTTGATTTTAGATTTATATGACCTTCAGCAGAGAAGCCAGAGGTATAATGCCTAAACTTCTGGTCTACAGAAACTGTGAGATAATAAACTGATGTTGTTTTAAGCCATACGTTTGTGATAATTTGTTACACAGCAATAAGAAACTAATAGACTTTGCATTTTTGCTCTTTGTTCTGTGAGTTTTATTAAATTATATTTTTCCGGCTTTTTGGAGTTTATTTTCTTAGAAATTCTGTTTCTAATCTTGGAAGGCTTCTTGTTCTGTGCTTTTTTTCTTTTTCACAGAATCCTGTCTATTTTTAAGGATGTAATACTTCTATAATCACTCTCTGCATGCTGGAGTTGTTTTAAAGTTCTCTCAGTATCCTTAATTATCTCTCCTTTTCAAGGGTCAGTTTGCAGTTTGATATTTCTCTTTCATGTAGTTAGGTTTCCTAATATATCTGGTAATGCTTGGTTTTCAGGTCACACTTTGAAAAGGAGCGGGTTGCTAATGAGGGTTTCCTTTGCTGTGGCAGAAGTGCCGTTTCTAGCCCTCCCTTACAGTCTCTTCAACATCTCTCTTGAGCAAGAATTCTGAAGTGGAATCCCATGCAGGTCAGGGAGACCATACTGGCTCTACCTTTACACTGAGGCTGCAATGAGCCCACTGGCCTTCTTGTTTGTTGGAACTTAACACTGGTTAAAAGAGAAGAACTGTGCTTCAGAGTGTTGATGTTCATACCAGCTTTCCTCAAACTGCACAATTTTGTTAGAGATCATTTTCAGCCTGAATTTAAGTGACAGATGCCTGTGCTATGCATCCAGCTGAGTACAAATTGGAGAGGGATGGTGATGGGGATGACTACTTTTGTAATTGTCTGCACACAAACTTTAATTGTGGTCCCTTTCTTCTTCCCTTCCTTCTTCCTTTTCTCCCTCACTTCCTCTCTCTCTCTTTCTCTTGACTTCAGTTCATTGTACAAAATTATTGGTTTGTTTTTGCATGACTGTCTATTGCTTCATTTAATATAATGTTTCCCCTTTGTTCTACTTTTATTTTCCTCTTTTCCACAGATACTCATTCTAATGTATTTGATAGATGTACTTATATTTGTACCTATTCTTTTTTCCCAGGTTTGTTGAGGTATAATTGATAAATAAAATGGTATATTTTTGTTTATTTTTTGAGACAGAGTCTTGCTCTATCACCCAGGTTGAACTGCAGGAATGCGATCTTGGCTCACTGCAACCTCTGCTTCCCAGGTTCAAGTGATTCTCCTGCCTCAGCCTCCCGAGTAGTTGGGATTACAGGTGCCCCCCGACCCCCAACCACACCTGGCTAATTTTTGTGTTATTTAATAGAGACAGGGTTTTGCCATGTTGGCCAGGCTGGTCTTGAACTCCTGGCCTCAAGTGATCTGTCCGCCTCAGTCTCCCAAATTGCAGGAATTACAGACGTGAGCCACTGCACCTGGCCAAATTGTATATGCTTAAGGTCTACAACATGGTGGTTTGTTATATATATATATATATATACACATTATGAAATGATTACCACAATGAAGATAATTAACATATCCATCACCTAACTAATACGGTTTGGCTGTGTCTCCACCCAAATCTCACCTTGAATTGTAATAAGCCTCAGGTGTCAAGGGTGGGGTCGGGTGGAGCCAGGTGGAGATACTTGAATCACAGGGGCGGTTTCCCCATGCTGTTCACCTGGTAGTGATAAGTCTCACGAGATCTGATGGTTTTATAAATGGGAGTTCCCCTGCGCAAGCTCTCTGGCCTGCCGCCATGAAAGACATCTCTCTTTTCCTTTGCCTTCCAGCATGATTGTGAGGCCTTCCCCAGGCGTGTGAAACTGTGAGTCCATTTAACCTCTTTCCTTTATAAATTACTGAGTCTCAAGTATGTCTTTGTTAGTGTGAGAACAGATTAATACAACTAACATAGTGACCACATTTTGTGGTGAAAATCTTTAAGATCTACTCTCTTAGCAAACGTTAAAAATATAATAATATAGTATTAATTATAGTCACCATGCTGTACATTAAAGCTTCAGATATTATTCATCCTGCATAACTGAACATTTATAGCCGTTGACCAACACGTCCTCATTCCCCCAGCCTCCAGCTCCTGGTAACCACTTTTTGAATTCTCTATTTTTATAAGTTTGACTTCGGTAGTTTCCACATATAAATGAAATAGTGCAGTATTTGTTTTTTTGTGTCTGGTTTATTTCCTGTAGGATAATATCCTCCAGGTTCATCCAGGTTGCCAGAAATGTCAGGATTTCCTTGTTTTTTAAGACTAATATTCTATTATATAATGGAATCTTATATAATGTGGTGTGTATGTACATATATAGATGTATATATATGTACACACACGCTTCATTTTATTTTTATTATATAATGCAATACACTGTGTGTGTGTGTGTGTGTGTGTGTGTGTGTGTGTGTGTAGCTTACCCTTGAACAATGCAGGGGTTAGGGGGACACTGTCACTCTGTGCAGTTGAAAATCTACCCATAACTTTTGATTTCCCAAAAACTTAACTATTAATAGTATGCTGTTGGCCAGAAACCTTACTGGTTTGATGACACACACAATAGATTAACAAATACTTTGTATGCTATATATACTGTATGCTGTGTTCTTACAATAAACTAAGCTATAGAAAAGAAAATATTATTAAGAGAAGCATGAGGAAGAGGAAATATATTTACTGCTCATTCAGTGGAAGTGGAACCTCAAAGGTCTTCGTCCTTGTCATCTTCACATTGAGTAGGCTGAGGAGGAAGAGGAAAGACTGGTCTTCCTGACTCAGGGTTGGCAGAGGTGGTAGAAGCGGAAAAGGGGAAGGCAGGCAGGAGAGGAAGGCCTACTCAGTTTCTTATAGGAAAAAAACGGTTATAAGAAGACCAGTGCAGTTCAAACTCATGTTGTTTATGGTCAACTAAATACATGTATGTACACACTACAATTTCTTTATCCATTTTTAATAAATGATATCTTTGTGTCTATGTATTAATTTGCATTTATTATACTACAGATCTTATTTTCTTATTCATTCACTATTCTGATCTTAACGTGTTGCTATGTATATATAGTTTTCTACATACAAAATCTTCTCCTACAGAATTTAGGCTTTGCATTATAGGCAGAGATAGTTGCCACAGAGAAGAGAGATACTGCCTAAAATTGAGACATCGTCTGGCTAGAGCCAAGA
This sequence comes from Cheracebus regulus, assembly GCA_963574635.1. Lineage (NCBI taxonomy): Eukaryota > Metazoa > Chordata > Mammalia > Primates > Pitheciidae > Cheracebus > Cheracebus regulus. The sequence goes on from CAUYQU010092274.1 coordinate 30,375, forward strand.
GGTAGAATAACACTAAATCCTGAAAACCCGGCTTGAGCCCTGGATCTAGCCAGGCTTAGAGAGATCTGCAACTGTACTTTTTAGTTATGTGAACTAATTCATTCTCCTTTTGCTTAATACAGGTAGGGTTGTATTTCTGTCATGTACACCGTGAAGAGTCCTGGCAAAACATGTCCCAAATCTCATATAACACAAACATAAGGGAACCAAATGTACCTCTGTGTTTCATATGATACACAACATGCTATTGTTTTGCCTTAGTTGTTAAGTAAAGATGTTCATCTTGTATTGTCTACCTTTTATGTTATTATTTATATTGTTCCTAAATGTTAACCTATTAAACAATTTAAGATGGTTTAAAGCTATATTGTCAAATATGTATATGCATATGTTCCACAATGCTGTTAAAGGAATAAATGTATTTCTCATTTGTAGTTATCTTTGTAATGCATGGAAAAGATTGAGGTTCTGTATTATTGGCATTTAGCATATCGCTTTTCTTCAAAATCTGGTCACTACTCTAAATAAAATGACCATGTAATAATCTTTAAAATAAAAGTTAATCTTTGATTTTATTTGTGCATATATTGCCAAGGGACATCTGTGATCTTTAGGAAATAGAAGGCAGTGTTGCTTTAGTAAATGTCATTCTTTCTGCAGGTCAGTCTTGCATTCATTTTCTCTCCATTGTGCTCTATGTAATTAGAGGTTTTGTCTTTTAGAAAGAAAGTTTGTTTTTGTTTTTTTTAATCAAGATGGCATCTTAAAGGTTTTCAGCATGCCTCAACCACTTGGAAATAGCAAGATAGTGCATAAAAATCAACTTTGTTGATTTTAATTAAAAAAGAAAAAGAGAATCTACTGGAATTGTAAAGGATACACATGATCCCAGGCAGGATGCTGGCAAACAGCCCCCATAATGATGTCCAGTTGATAAAAGTGAATGAAGCCCCAGTATCTGAAGGACACAGAGAGCTTCCCTCTGTGACCTACCTTTCCACAGACAATCTGAGTAACCCAGGCTAAGGCACAGCAGTTTGTTTATCTTGAGCCCTGGAACTCACCTGGGGGAAGGCTTGAGATGCTGTGAGGGAAAGGCATTAGGAAAAGCTGCAGACATTTTCCCAGACCAGGGACTGAGAGCATGATGCCACTTTTAATCCAGCCTGATGAAATTCATTTTGATCTGGCAGTGTGGTTGTATGGGCATTTTAATCTCCAGCCTGAGACTGGAGCACCTGCAATGGAGTGGGACGTCCACAGCCAGAATGGTGGACATCAGCTCAGCAGCAGGCACTGGAATTGTCTCCTCCATTGCAGACCTGGGGCGGAAGGAGAGTTGCTACAGGTGCAGTTTCTCCTGGGTGGCCAGACTTGCATCCAGGGCAGCTTGGCAACCTGGAATTAGTCTGCATGTGCCATTGCCAGGTGCTCATCCTGCTCCCCTGAGAGCATGGTGCAGCAAGGCCCTTCCTGGGCTTAGATCATGGGGCAGCGGGGGGCTCTCTGCTTCAAGCCCAGGCAGATCTCCAGGCATTTGAAGCACCTGCTCGCCTCATTCAGCAGCTTGAGCAACCCCACGCTTTCTGTGCAAAGATCTTGGTGCAAGATCTCTCTGTTGCACACCCAGGCAGATTTCTAGTAGGCATCTGGAGTATTCCCTCTCTTAAACTAAGAGTTTAGGTCATTTCTTGCCCCCTCTGTGTGGATAACTTAGAGCCCAGGTGCTTTCTCAGCTCTGAACTAGGCACATCCTTGGGTGCTCAGTGGCTGCTCACTGGATTCTCTCGTGCTACTGGTGCTTGTGCCTGCCATCAGGGGCCTGCAGGGTGACCTGTCCAGTCTGGTCTGCCTGCCCTTTGTGGCACCCCACCCCACCTGGGACTGAGGAGGGAGTTCAGACCACTGTGCATTCCACAAATTAACCCATAGTCAGAAGCAAGAGAGAACTTCTGCTAGTAAACAAGGATTAAGAACATACCCAGCCACGCTGGGCACAGCCAGCTCTTACCTATAAATGCCATCTACGGGTTTGTAGGTGAAACCACACAACCCCAATATAAAACCTGCAAAAGAAATGCATAGGGCTATAGAAAGAAAGCCAAAAGACCCTCCCCAGCATTCAGTAGAGTCACACCCTGAGAGAAGAAAAAGGGAAAGGGAAAGAAAAAATAATAGAGAAATATAGAAAAAAATCCAACTCACAGGAAAATAATTACAAAATTAGAAGTGCCGGAGTCTTCAGATAAGACGAAACCAGCACAAGATTTCCCACAGGTATAGCTAGTATGTTTAATATATGATTTGATTGCGCAAAAGAACTTTAGAATTTGCCTGTATTCAGCATGAAAGATCATTATTATTTAATGTAGTTACAGTCAGTCCTTTGCCCAAATACTATTATATTGCTGTTATCTTGGATCTTAAATACAGTCACTTTCCATATTGGCACACTAATATTTTTTAGTTTATATGCTCTGTTATGTGATATTCTGAAATAAAACTTTCCCAGCAATCCTACATAAGGATTGGCCAGTGTGGTGGCTGTAGTTCTGCAAACCCTGCTGCTAATTACCTCGGAACGTTTCCAGAGTGGAGCAGGAACGTGGCAGGTCACAGCGCTCACTGATCCTATGTCCCTTGATCTTCTAGGTTTTCCCATTTGTCCTCTAATCTCACTGTAGAAAGATGATCTTATATTGAAATTGACTATCTATGGCAAGTGTCAAAAAAGGTAAAAATAATATCATGGCTTCCTTTGTACTTCAAACTAAGTAGCTTCATATTTCTTTGCTCAGGCAACCCAATTATGTTTGAGAAGCTGCAGATGAAAACTATGCGGACTTTTTCCTTTATTTTTTAGTGAATTTAGATATACAGTCATGCATTGCTTAATGGCAGGGATATATTCGAAGGAATGTGTTAGACTATTTTGCCGTTTTATGAATATCATAGAATATACTTACAAAAACCTATATGGTATAGCTTACTAAACACGTAGACTGTCTATGGTATGGCCTAGTGCTCCTAGGCTACAGACCTGTACAGCACGTTACTGTACAGAATTCTGTAGTCAATTGTAAATATTTGTGTACTTAAATATATCTAAACATAGAAAAGGTACAGTAAAAATATGGTATGACACACAAAAAAATGGCATACCTATATAGGACACTGTGATGATTAGTATTCAGTGTCAACTTGATTGGATTGAAGGATGCAAAGTATTGTTTCTGGGTGTGTCTGTGAGGGTGTTGCCAGAGGAGATTCACATTTGAGTCAGTGGACTGGGAGAGGCAGACTCATCCTCAGGCTGGGTAGGCACCATCCAGCTGGCTGCCAGAGCAGGTAGAAAAAGCAGGCGGAAGAAGGTGGAAAGAGCAGACTTGCTGAGCCTTCTAACCTCATCTTTCTCTCGTGCTGGTTGCTTTCTGCCCTCAAACATAAGATTCCAAGTTATTCTGCTTTTGAACTCTTGGACTTACACCAGTGTGTTGCCAAGGGCTCTCAGGCCTTTGGCCAAAGACTGAAGGCTGCACTGTCGCCTTCCTTACTTTTGAAGTTTTGGGACCCTAACCCAACCACTACTGGTTCCCTTGTGCCTAAGTTTTCAGAGAGCCTATTGTGGGACTTCACCTTGTGATTATGTGAGTCAATTCTCCTTAATAAACTCTCTTTCATATGTACATATAGCCTACTAGTTCCATCCCCCTCGAGAACCTTGAGTAATACAAACATTTAACATAAATAGAGCTTGTAGGACTGGAAGTTGTTCTGGTGAGTCAGTGACTGAACAGTGAGTGAATGAGAAGGCCTAGGGCTTTCCTGTACACCACTATAGACTATATAAACACTGTACACTTAGGCTACACTAAATTTGTTAAAAATATTTTTCTTCGGTAATAAATTAACCTTAGCTTATTATAACCTTTCTACTTTATAAACTTTAATTTTTAAAACTGTTGATATTTTTGTGATACTATTTAAACTCTAACACAGTGCATAAAAACATTTTCTTTATCTTTCTTCTGTAAACACTTGTCCATTTTTTTCTGTTTTTCTTTTTAATTTTCTGTGTCAAAAAGTAAGACACAAACACACACATTAGCCTAGGCCTGCACAGGATCAGGATTATGAAGATCACTGTCTTCCACCTCAACATCTTGTCCCAGGGGAAGGTCTTCAGGGAAATTAACATACATGAAGCTGTTGTCTATGATAACAATATTCTGGAATACCTCCTGAAGGACATACCTCAGCCTGTTTTACAGTTAACTTAAAAAACAAGTAGGGGCCAGGCGCAGTGGTTCACGCCTGTAATCCTAGCACTTTGGGAGGCCGAGGTGGGCAGATCACGAGGTCAAGAGATCGAGACCATCCTGGCCAACATGGTGAAACCCCATCTCTACTAAAAATACAAAAAAAAAAAAAAATAGCCGGGCATGGTGGCACGTGCCTGTGGTCCCAGCTACTCAGGAGGCTGAGGTGGAAGAATTGCTTGAACCCAGGAGATAGAGGTTGCAGTGAGCTGATATCACACCACTGCACTCCATCCAGCCTGGCGACAGAGCAAGACTCTGTTTCAAAAAAAAAAGTAGATGGAATATACTCTAACAATAAAAGCATATTATAGTAAATACATAAATCAGTAAATAGTCATTTATTATCATTATCAAGTATACACTGTACATGATGGCATGTGCTTTATGATTGGAAGTACAACATGTTTGTTTACATCAATATCACCACAAGGATGTGAGCAATGCATTGCACTGTGATGTTACAATGGCCATGATGTCACAAGGCAATAGAAATGTTTCGGCTCCATTATAATCTTAGGACACCACTGTCATATTTGTATGCCATCATTGAAATGTTGGGCTGTGCATGACTGTACTGTTTGCTGTTTCTGCCCAAGAAGAGGGAGGCATACACTATCTTTTAAATTAATGTTGTCATTCTTCTGATTAGATATAGATTTGCGCTCATTATTATTGAGGTATTTTTCATCCTTTAGAAAAATTGCAATTCAGAAAAGATAAGCATCAGAGCGGTAACACAGAGAATGGGAGCAGGCTGAGTGATTCTTATGTCGCATCAGTACCTTCTACTTGATTCTTTGAATTCTTTTCTCATACTATGCGACCTGTCTTTATCAGGTAAGATGAAGCTCTCCAGGAGGGAAATCAAAAAATGCTGCTGCTACTTGGTTCTCTCGTGGCAGCACTGGGTCCCTTTCACCATTATTTTATGAGTTTATAATGTTTTACATTATTTTTACCTATTACTTTTGCCTAAAATTTTTCTCCCTTTGACGTAGTTGAAATCCGACTCATATCCGAGTCCATGTTAATGTGCATCTTCCCTGAAAAGATGTCTCTGACCTTAGAAGTTAATATAGGTCTCGATTTTGTCAGATTGGTATTAAATTTTCCTCAATTGTTCATGTTGTTGATTTAGCATATGAGTTCCAGAAAAATAAAGTTATTCTTTACTTCTGTCAGCACCTCACAAAACACTGAATACTGCATAGGTTCTTAATATGGATTGAGTTCTTAGAATTTTAAACATTTTTGTTCTGAATGTATAATATTATAAGGGAGAAAAACATCTGTCAGTTCTCTGTATTTCAATGGAGAGAAAAATTTAGGTTCAGAGACCACCAATATTTAATGACATTTACAAATGTTGAGGCCAGTGAGTGTTTGTCTAAGTTTTAGCTCATTATGTTTGCTGAGTTTTGTAACTGATTTATAATATCAATAGAATTAAACCATCATTCTCAGCAAACTAACACAGGAACAGAAAACCAAAAACTGCATGTTCTCACTCACAAGTGGGAGTTGAACAATGAAAGCACATGGACACAGGGAGGGGAGCATCACACACTGGGGCCAGTCGAGAGTAGGGGATTAGGGGAGGGATAGCATTAGGAGAAATACCTAATATAGATGATGGGTTGATGGGTGCAG